>ML412355.1:0-23765 GCA_005239525.1 Nicotiana knightiana | reverse complement strand
ATGTGATTCCTCATCAGATTCTCCAATTTCCATGAGCGCCTGATCTTCAGTCTCCCCATCTTTCGATTCCTCGTCTGAGCTTTCTCCCCAAGCAGCAACCATAACCTTTGTTGTGGTTTTCTTTGGTTGGACTTGTTCCTTCTTCCTGTTCCTTCTTTCATATCTCTCTTTTTTCCATTCTACTTCCCACTGAGGACAGCTTTTGATGAGATGGTTAGTCTTACCACATTTGTAGCATCCCTCGTTGGTTGGCCTTTCTGGAGTTTTTTCTTTGTTGTAGTTTCCTCCTCTAGATATGCCCTACTTCCTCATGAGAAAGTTTCTGAATTCTTTTGTAATCATGGCCATCTCATCATCCTCCAGATCTGGTCCCTCAGTGATTCTTAGTGTTAGACTCCTCTGCTTCTTTGGACCATCCATCTTAATTATCTGCCTTCTAAGTTCATAGGCAGTGAGGTTTCCAATCAGCTCATCCAATCTCAGGGTTACCATATTTTTGGATTCCTGGATAGAAGTGATTTTGCTTTCCCAGGAAGTACGCAAGAANGATAGTCTCTCCTTCTTTCATAGTGAAGTTTTCATACTGAGAGTATAGTAGAGTACCTCTTGACCTTTTTACCTGAGGTGTTCCTTCATGGGCTACTTGCGAGGTATCCCAGATCTCTTTGGCAGTGGTGCAGCTTTGGATTATGATGTACTCGTCTAGACCTAGTCCACACACTAGCCACTTTTTGGCATTTGCATTCTTCTCCCATTTCTTTAGATCCTCAGCAGTGCAGCCAGCTCTAGTCTTTGGTACATCTATACCTTCAGCAGTCTTCATCATTATGACTAGAGGACCATCAGTGACTGTCCCAGAGTTCATAGTCTTCTCCAATCAGGTGGTCCTTCATCATGTTTTTCCACCAAGAGTAATACTGGTCATTGAAGAGTGGTGACCTTCCAGTTACCCTCCCAGTTTCAAGGTAGTGCACTCATCTTGATCTTCTCCAAGGTGTTAGCCTTTCAAGGATAACCTGCACTAATACCAATTGATGTTTTAGACGTCAATACCACACAAGAAGATAGGTTAATTTTTGTGGTACCCAATTTTCGAGTGTTGTCTATCTAGAAGAACCTGGTTCTTCTTGGTGTTCCAACTTCTACTGTTGCGAAATAATAAAAGCAGTAAAGTAAAAACACAGAGATTTTTACTTGGAAAACACCTAGCTCAAAAGGTGAAAAAACAACGACCTACTCCTCAGTAGGATTTTCTAAAACTCTTCACTAAAACTCTGAGCCAAACGGACTTACAAAATAAACTATTTTGTAGTCCTAGGACTAACTCTAATCCCGTCGTAGTAACTAGCCTCTAGCTAATTTCTACAAGTTAACTTGCTTCAATTTAATTCTAACTTAAACAATTCGTACCTATTACAATTACTTCTATAAAAGATGAAAAGATACAATATTAAAACTCCTACTACAACCAACTAGACTCAATGACAAACAGATGGAACTGGTTCTTCTAGCTGGTCTGTAGCCTTTTTGTCGCAAAGTAATTCTGCTTGCAAAATATCTAGGAATTTTGCTTTCAGATCTTGATTCACTTCTGCACTTGTGCGTTCTTGATTCAAGCAAGAATACTTCAATTATTTATAAAGTCAGTTGTTGAGTTTGTCGTTCAGTTCTGGTACAATTCTACCTGGGAGAACGAGTTCGTATTAAACTCAACTTCCTTTCTTCGTTACTATCCAGCTGAAATCAACTTCCATTCTTTTATCAATTTGTAACCTTTTCGCATTAGGAGACACCTTCCTTGTTCATTGATACTTCACATTCGCATTCATCTCCTATGTATATAAGGTTTGTGTGCCAACACGTCAGGTCAAGTATGTGTGCTCTGATGGACCTGGTTCAACTGGTCAGACATTTGTCAATCTTCAAAACTATGCAGTGACTTGGTTCAACAGTTTACAAGCTTCAGAACGTCATATTTATATGTACCATATTATTTCTAGTTTAAACCATCCACAAATGCCTTCCAAAACAGCCTCATACGTCTAGCACCTTAATTTTTATCGCCAATCACTTGTTTTTCATGTTTTGTTCTTCAATCAAATTAATTAACACCTAGGAAAGATTAACAACAGCAGCCACAACATTATCAAATTATTTCTCACAATTCCCAGCCACCACAAAACAGTCCAACAAAAAAGATAATTGTATCCCATGTTCCTTCAAGTGCATCTTATGGTTTTTCACTCAAACAACACAACCAACACAAGATTAACCTTAGGCACGATCAAGAAGATGTTATACATACCTTGAACAGAACCTAAATCTCGAAACCCCATTTTAACTTAGCTCACAATAGCCCTCAATCACACCACAACATCGTAGAAGCATTCTCTTGTTGTCTTTAACATCCTTGATGATGATTTGAGATGTTGTTTCCTTGAGTTTGGTTCTTGTGATCTTGATATATGTTAGGAATAGATCCTTAGAGTGGTTTTTGTATGAGTAACATCTGTATTGTTGACAAGATATAAGGGGATAAGATCGCCGCCTCAATTCTCCAAGCAGGTGGGTAAGCTGTCTGCTTGACAACTTGAGTAGTGCCACTTCGGACACTTGTATCTCTCTACTCCGATATCGTATTGGCAAACGGTTTGTAGAGTTGGAAACTAGACACAAAGATTTTTAATTCCATATATAGATATCCATGTAACTCTTAATATATTGGGATAAAATGGTGTCGAAATTTTCCTATAAAACCTATCAGTTTCTCCGAAGTGCGGCAACGTGACTTGGCGACCCTACTTTAAAAATCTATATTTCTCTACACTCATGTCGTATGAATAAATGGTTTGGACCATTAAAAGTTATGTTATAAGACATTAATTTTGGTATGATATATGTCCCAAAATTACATCATAAAGTTTACGAATTTAATTTCTCAAAACAGCTCGTTACAAGGCAAATCTTAACTCGATTTTTTCGTAAATTAAATCTAATTTTTTCCAAACTTTATATTTTATATCCAAACATCATATATAGTCATATTATAACTTTACACTCATTCAAATCATGATTAACAAGTCTCATATTCATATACGTCACCTTAGGACGCACAGGGTGTAATACCAAACTTGTAGACTTTCGACAAAACTTATCTTCTTCAATTCGTTTAGCTTCTAAGTCTTCCAACCATCTTGGTACTTGTTATTCATGATATTAAATATTTGTAACTTCCACGGTAACATGATTAACTTACTTTATAAACTTTTCAAAGATAAATTTATTCCTGAGCTTACATCAATTGACTTACAAAGTAGTCTTACGTACGAAAACATGGGGTGTAACACATTTACACATAAGTTGACATCCGGTCAAACTTTTTAAATGAAGCTCCCAACCTTGATACAAAGTGTCTCAACTCATTTCGAAACATCCCCGTAAAATATACCCGGGAAAGTCATATTGAAACTATTAAGCATAAAATGAGAAGTAAATGGAAAAACGTGGCTACAACTCTCGAAACGATCGGCCGGATAGTTACATATATTATGCATATGCATACACCATGCATGTCAAATATTTGTGCATTGCATTATGCATATTAATCTCTCATGTACATGCATGGGGATGATAAGCATGATAACGGTACGATGTGTGTTTCCGTGCGGCTTAATATAATATGCATGGTAAGAATGATAGGAATATTAGCACGGTGAGTATTTTGCGCGCAAACACACACATGCACACACACACACACACACACACACATATATATATATATATATATATATATATATATTCATGATGACGATGAGAGGGATATTTGCACGATGGATGTTTTTATGTATATGCATGATAAGGACGAGAGGGATATTAGAACGATGGATATTTTTGTGAGAATTGATGATTTATTATACAGCTATTATGCTTGGATATGGCGCATAGATTGGATCCATACCTCCGAAATCACATGTTACCTATGTTACCTTAGAACATGGGTGCATAGGTTGTAAGAAACTGACAGGTTTCTGGTTTGACGTGAGATATGCATACTCATGCATTCTTACATGCAGCATTCATGCATATCACCCTCATATGTTACTCGATGCATTTTACGTATGTATAGAACGTATTACCAAGTTGTTGGATGCTTAGAGAATATCGGTTGATGTAAAGTTTGAGTCTTTATCATGCATAGACATTCTAGATTCATGTAGAAGCATTCAAATAAATATTGCTTGACATATATGTTTTTTATATGCAGATTCGGTGCATTAATATACGCATTTGATCATGACATCTAAGGAAAAATATGCTTCTTATATTCTACTTTGACTATGTACCTTATTATTATACTTGTTGCTCCTTGATATTTTATTTTTTTATATATGCTTATGAACTGCACATATTATATAAATTGAGGCTATTTTGACTAAACCTTGCTAAAACTTTATTCAGGTTAGTTTTGATACTTATTGAGTACATGAGGTCGGTTGTACTCATACTACACTTCTCACCTTGTGTGTATATTCTAGATTTGAGCTGTTGCAGGGTTCGACAACGAGCACTGAAGATATATTAATGTTTCAGTTATCAGTTGTCATTTGTTCATGATGGCCTAAGATCTTATATTTCTATTTATGTATATCCAAATATCCAAATAGATCATTTACTTTCTCATATCCGCATTGAAGCTATATTTTTAGTTGCTCACGACTTGTGATATCAGTTCTCGGGGTAGTTTGTATTAAATTTTGCATTGTTATTTTATTATTTATTGGATAAACTTTAAATTGAATTGTCTTGTATGTTGGTTCACCTAGTAGGTTGAGTTAGTTGTCAATATGACTTGGTGAAATTTGGATGGTGACATATTCTATGGGAGATACTCTAGAATACCTTCTACCGTTGTACTAAATTGATACTAGAAAAAACGAGATTTTCGAGAAGATGCAATTTCAATAAGAATTTCTCTTCGCGCTCTCTACATCTCATTTTATCATTTACTTCTTTTTTTACTGTTCATTTAATTCTTCTGTTTATATTTGAGAAAGTGAACCAAATCGATTGTTTGTCGCCTTGAAATATAAATTTAATTAGTTTGGCCTATAAGTCTGATTTTAGGTTAAACACTTTGTTTATGCATTACTTATATATAAATTATAATTATTTAAGGGATATATAATAGTGTATGTAATGTTAAATTTAGGATTACCTATTTATGGCATACTCCCTCTGATTTAATTTATATGATAGATTTTGCTTATCGAGAGTCAACTTGACTAATATTAAATTGATAGCTAAATTAAATTAGTTCAACTTAGTATTTTAAAATTAAAATTTAGTTATTCAAAAATTAAACAAAAATATTGTCAACTGTGATTCCTTTCATTTAAATATAATAAACACAATATATTTTAAAATGTTGATCGAACTCCACAGACTTTGAATTTCGAGAGGGAAATACGTTACATAAATTAAAATGGAGGAAATATTTTTCTTTAAATATTCTTTTCACAGTCTTGTTCAAACACATATTCTTATAGTGTATTTTATTCTGCATAAAATAATTAGTATATAAATTTTCTCATAGATTATACAGGTATTAATTTAATATTGGTTACGAAACACTAAGTATTTAAAGGGAGGTTAAATTTTTAAATAACCACCCAAATGCAGCATTAGATATGCATAGATTATCGTTCTTTTTTTAAAAAACATTAACTTAAATATTATAGTATTATTTTATGGTGAACCTTATATATATTTGAATTACTTTATTAATACATCCGATCAAACACCCGTTAGCACTACTAGAAAACTTCCTAAAAAAAAGTCCAGAAATACCGACCGAAATTGGTCGAAAAACTAGAAAAATTGAACGATTTCCAATTGACCTTAATCCCTCGAAATTAGGCTGGTCGGTAATAATATAGCGACCAAAGTCGGTCGCAATTTTCGACTAATTTCGGTCGGTCAATTAAATTTCACAAACGACCCAAAAAGAAAAAAATCTGCCGAAAAAACCGGCCGAAGCGGATCGGTATTTTTAGTTATGCAATAAGGAATGCACCATCTAGGAATCGAACCAGAGTCTGTACTTTGGCAGGATACTATTCTACCACTAGACCATTAGTACATTTTGGTTTAAGATTTTCTTTTATTTTATTTGTACTCTTTAATTACATTTTCACATGAAAATAACCGACCTATTTCGGTCGATATCAAAAATAAAAAATTACCGACTGAAATTGATCATTTTTTTTTTAAAATGACTGATCGAAATAACCGACCGATTTCAATCAGTTTTTTATTTTAATTTATTTTATATGAAAAAATCGGTTTCATAAAAAATAAATTTCACGGGACGCTAAAATAATTTTTCGCATTTTTGCACCCCAAAAAAAACGACCGAAGTTGGTTGATTTTGTAAAAAAAATTAAAAAATAAAAATATTTTGAAAAATCGACCAACTTCGGTCGGTTTTCGGGGTCGATTTTGGCTGAATTTCTAATAGTAATATAGGGTCGTTTGGTTTGCAGTTAAGTTTAACTGAGATTATGCTATACAGATTGATTATGTGGTGAGTAATAATAAATAAATTCTATGTAATAATAATAATAATATTAATATAGAGGTTGTTACCCAATGAATCATAAACAAAAGATTGTTATGTGGGAATTGCCTACTTTAAGGAAAGTATTGTCTTTAGTTACTCTTATCCATGTATTGCATATATGTTCTTATTCTAATTTAATCTCATATCTAATACATAAATATTCTTAGAGGTGGAGCTAGGATTTCAACTTTATGAGTTCTGGATTTTGGGACCCCGACTTCAAATGTTAATGACAGGATTCTAGATTTAATATTTATACATATTTCATGAATTCAAAATACTAAATACATTGTTTGAGCAAAAGCTACTGGGTTCAGTGCCTCTGCCCCGGTATATTCATGTATAAGATTGTATAAATAATACTTAATGAATTTATACCAAAATTAAGCATCTCTAGCCCTCAAACCAAACTAATCCCATAAGTGTGTTAACATTTGAGAGATATAAAAGTGAGGATTTAAGGATAGGGTTTCTTTCACTTATTTGGCAATGCAGATCCGTTTACCAAGGAGATTGTTACACAAATGGCCGGCAAGATTCTATATTTACTTTTCTAGCCGATTGTGTACGGTTAAAATCGAGCCCACCTCATTTTGTTGGTTAATTGAGACCAGGATGGTGGACCGAGGACTGGCTCCGTACTATACTAGACCGAGACGTGAGGATAAGGTACCGAGCAAGGGATTCGAAGTATCAGTTGAGATCGAGACTAGTGATGATCGAGACCAAACGGAACATACATCGAGCAAGACCAAAAATAGCATAGTAACAGAAAGCCGAGATATCCGTGACCGGCCGAAGATCGTGACAGGAATCTCGGATCAAATCAAATTAAGAACGGTTACCTAGCAAATCATGGGATTTCCTTCCGAAATTAGAATTGTATCATATATAGAATTACTCTACTGTATAAAAGGGGATTCTAATCATTTATAAACCGTCTAACTTTCGCATTATCAGAGCAATACAATAATCTCTTCTCTTATTTTCTTGTTCATTAGTTTACTTCGTACTCATAACTTTGTTATTGGTTAGTTCGAGGGCGTTCTAGCTCGAGGGTTGCTTTGCATTTTGTTACTGGTTTGCTTTATTTTATTATCAATTTCCATTATTAATCATCATCTTATCAATTGGTATTAGGTAAAATTACTGTTCTTAAAACCACTTATAAGTTTAATTGTTATCAGATTTTAAGGGTAAGCAATTTTAAGATGATAGTATTTGGAAAAGAGATTAACAACATAACTTGAAGATTTGCAGATGAAGGACTTGAAGGATGCAGAAAGCTTTGGAGACTAGAAGAGATTGAAAGTAAAGTTTTAATCAATAGGAAAGAGGCTTATTTATGTGTTTCACGGTGACGGTTTGAAACCACTAGTATCCCACCATCAACTGACAAGCATTAAATGCCTGGAAAACTGTACCGACAGGACGTTTCGGTCACTTCTGTCGCCTACGTCACAGTGGTGACGTCATAACAAATCGGGGTAAAGATCGAAGATTCAATTTGTTTTTTGTCATTACACTCCAAAAAATGAGGGGACTATCTCTACACGATTAAAATCAGGCTCACCCGATTTTGTTGGTTAACCGAGACCAGTATGATGGATCGAGGACTGGCTCCATACTATACTAGACCGAGACATGAGGATAAGGTATCTGTGAGCATGTAATTTTTAAACTACTATATACTCCTAAAAAAAATCAATAAATTAATTAGTTTTATAATTTTTGTTGAAATTCAGTGTTATTTTTGCATTGCATAACCATAACTCGTCCTTCAAAATTTATAAATGATTTAAAATTGCATAATTAGGTGCATAACCTTAATCATTTTTAGGAAATTATAAAATTTATCCTTTAAATAATTACAAGTGTTAATTGATTATTTCACCTTTCAATTCACTCGTTAATTAAATTTTCTTTTCAATTAGATAAAATACTAGAATTAGAACTAATTGATGTATTTTTAAAATTAATTGAAATAAATAACGACGAAATATTGACTATTTGGCATAATAAAGGTTTTAACGATTAATTGCATAATTTAATCATTTTCCTAAGGAAATTGCGAAGTTTGCCTTTAAATAAGTAGGGGGCATTGAACTAGTACTCTTTTGGAGTTTAATTAGAATTTATTTAAGGGACCAATTAGCCTAAGTATGCCAAAAAGGGATTAAATCAGACCTGGGCCAGAATTACCTAGGCCCAAACCCCTTCCTGAACACCCAAACACACCCAGCCCAAAAATACTAAGCCTGTCCAAACCCCCTCCCATCTATACGACCCCGTTTCAAGACCTGATTCATCGGCTGGGAACTAACCCTTAACTAACTATATATATATATGTCCAAACGCCCCCCTACCCCTCATTTGCCATGCACCCTAACCCCCCACCTCCCGTCTCTCTCGTCTCCCTCCCCATGCCCAAAACCCTAGCCGCCCTCAAATACTCACCGCCTCCGCCGTCCGAAAATCGCCTCACTGGCGGCGGAGCTCCACCAAACAACCCCAAAATTTCACCAAACACTCCTATCCTTCCCCTCAACCACCTCCTACCCATGATTTTCCCAAAAACCCCACCAAAATTTCCCAATCTTAGATCTAAAAACCAGAAACCCTAGAAATCTTCTACCTGGGCGTTTCGAGAAATTCGACGACTCAAACTCACATGAGTCAATAGCTATCAACCAAAGCTATTGATTCATGCAAGTTTGGACCGTTTTCAAATCCTACTGGAGTCCGGCCAAAGTCTGGTGAGTCATCGAGTCCGGTCAAACCCATCCTAGCTAACGGGTACCCCTCTCCTTTATCTCCTTTGATTATTTTAAAGTCACCTAGGTTAGTATTAAAATTCTTCTATCAATTATTGTTTCTTTGTTTGGATTAATTGGTTAGATTTTCAGTCTATTTCCTTCCTAAATGGTGTTTCAAATTTAGTTACAGGTTGTTTGACTTAGTGTTAGGTTTTCAGATTTTTCTTTTTTACTGCTTCTTCCCCAAACCAAACCAGTGAGTTATCTATATTTGTTAATTAATGGATTTCCATCATAGATAATCATGATTGATTAGCTATTTAATCGAATTCTTAGGTCGATGATTGTATGTGTCAATTACTGTTGTGAGTATTTTTCGTCTGTTTCTTCTTGTAAAACAGTATAATGGCCATTATGTATATTAATCACCAATGATTTTCTCATGTGTTGTTTAAGGATAGTTTAAAATAATAATTTGATTTAGCCCCTGATTTTGTTGCCTAAGCTCTTGATTATTAGTCACAACTAGGTACCAATTTTCAGTTAATTATAGGTTAACTTAACTTCGACTCTTAGGTTAGATTAGCACATTTAATTATCCTAAACAAACTTCTTCCTAGTCGCAAAAAAACTTGGATTAATTGTTGGCCTAGTTAACTCATCATGAGCCACTAGGTGGTTATATATGAGTCATAGAGAATTTTGATTCAATCACTGGAAAGGTAATTATACTCAACTACGTAAGCTTAAGGTTGCAACTAAGATAAGCCATAGTGCAGGTAATAAACTACGTCTAATGGATTGACTAATTGCACATAGTTAAATCATTTGAATTAGCTAATTTAAGTCCTGAAATAAACTCACTTAAGGGTTAACTAATTATTTTGTTTAGGTCTATTCAATCTCACTTTTAGGATAAAACTAGGAAACTTAATAAATAACTTAACCCTTAAAGGATAAGGGGTAAATACAAGGCTTGTAAAGGGTAGTTTTGGGTAAAAATGAATTTTAAGAAATTTAAAAAGCGCAAAAATGAGAAGAAACTTCTAGATAGGTACAGATGTCTCAACATTGTTGAAAAAGATGCTGAAAATTGGATAAAAGGGACAGCTGTACCAAAAATCTGTTACAAAAGATGATGTATTATAGAGCATCTGAGAATTTAGGGTAGAATATTCCATTAATATGCTTATCATATACAACTTATAAATAGATAGTCCCTCACATACACAAAAGGAGAAGGAGACACTGAATATTTTTGAATCCACTCTAAAAATACACTCTGAAACACACGGAATACACAAAATTTAGAGATCTTTTGTTCATTTTACTGATTCTTGAACCAAAGCTGCTGAAATCCTTCTTCATTCTAGCAAGAGTCTGGTTTTAGAATCTCATATTGTTTTGGGGTTCTATTATGGATTTTCTGGGTAAAAGTTGAGGTTATCTATAGGTTATTTTTTGTTGTTGGCTACTGTTGTTGTGCTGCTGCTGTGTTTGAGCTTCAGATTTTCTTGTTTCGACCTTTATTTGGTCTTTTTGTTCTGTTTTCTTCTATACTCTTAGGTATGTAATCACACTCTTATATAAAAATGAAAATTCTGGCCTAAATTCTTGCTTGAATACCTGTATCTGTTTGTGTTTTCAGTCACATGTATTAGTCTATTCATGTCTGTTTTCATATGTCTTCTAAATTAATGCTTTGATTGTTTTCTTGTTGGAATTGAACATGTGTGGTTAGTTATTGTCCAGTATTTTTCTTTGGTAATCTTTGATGTTATTCATGTTCTTTACATGTTATGAGGCAGTGTTAAAGATGTAAATCTGACCACCAGTTGGTCAGATTTACCCCAGAAACACACAAATGATCAGTACGAGAAGGAAGATTGTTGATCCTGGGATGAAAGTAGTGTATAATTTTGTTTGGTTTAGAGCTAAAACTAAGGTTGTGATGGATATGTAATAGTTATTAAGTTTAAAACATAAACTTTCCACTGTATGGACTAAATGTGAATTGAATTTGATCAGTCATGTAAAGTCATGTTTATTCGTGAATTAAGCGTCATGAATTATGTACACGCATGACACGATTTTTGACGCATCAACTTCTAGAGGGTATACGTACGCGTAACCCATCTTAATATAGTTTTCAAAAAATAAAATTGAAGAATTAAAAGCGGTAAAAATGTAAAAAAATGCACATAGGTATTAAAATCAGTAATTAAACAATTTAGGTCAAGTAAATCATTAAGCGACCATGCTAGAATCACGGAATTTGGGAGTGCCTAACACCTTCTCCCCGGTTAACAGAATTCCTTACCCGGATTTCTGGTTCGCAGACTTTTAAAACAGAGTCAAAATTTCCTCGATTTGGGATATTAAAAATAAATGGTGTCTCGGAACACCGTAAAAAATTTGGGTGGCGACTCTGAAATTAAATAAATAATCCCAAATTCGATTATGTCACTTAAATTGGAAAAACTCCATTATCCCACCCTTACCGGTGAAAAAGGAGGTGTGACAGCTCTGGCGACTTTGCTGGGGATCTCAACCCAGAATCTCTAGTTCAGGGTTAAAGAATTCGAGCTTTAATATGATTTTACTTGGTTTGTTTAAATTGTTGATATTACTATCGTTATGTACCTAATGTGCTAAATGTCATATATTTACCGCTTTGATATTTATTTGAACTGTATTTAAATTGTTTTCTTACTCATCCCTCCCGAGTCTTCTAAAAATTGGTGCACACGTTCGCGTGGCCCGCCTTTCTGTTAGAGGTCATACCAAGTAAAGAACGGGAATGGATTAACCACTAGGCCGGATAGCCTTTCGTGCTACCTGTACGTTGCTCTCACCTCGCTCTAGTTGTCCCCTCGGGTAAGCCAGGTCTAGAACAAAGCCCTAGGGTTAAACCTAGAATGACAAAACCTCATGCCGGATCCCTAGTAGGAACGCTTATTTGCATCATGTGCATTTTTTACTTAGGGGACTCAACACAGGGGTTGGGTTCGTCTAGGAAAGGTGTACCGAATAACAAAAAGACCATCCTGATGCATCTTACCTGCTATGTATATATTATTTGTCTCGTCTTGTTTGTTAACCGGCTAAAGAAAGAAAATAACAGAAAAACCAAGAGTGCGCGAGGATAGAAAATTCACCAGTTTTGAAAAATCATGATATTTGAAAAAAATACATCGAAACTCCGTCAAAATTTTTCCAAAAAAAAGAGGACAAAGGAATTTTTAAAATGAGCGAAAAGGAGTCAGAATCGTATTTTTTTCAAGTTGTGTCAAAATTGACCGAACTACGTGGGTCTGATTCTCACCGGATATGAGATACGTAGGTAAAACTCATCGGTGCCGACCCCACTTTTCAAAAATAGACAAAATAAGTCCATTAGTCAAAATAAAATCGACCCAGCTTCGGTTAAGTCTTGTACCGTTCTTGCCAGAATAGCCTTAGAGAATTCTACATTATCGAAGGGCTATTTTTGTTAAGAACAGACGTGGCTGTCAATTTTTCTGAAAAAAAGTACCCTGCTTCGGCCTCAAAAATTTACTCAAAAGTGAGAAAGGGGCCACTTTTGCAAAAAATGGCCATTTTGGTCAATATTGCGCAAATAACCATTTTTGGGAGAGGTATCTTTTGAAAAACTAAAATTGGTCTTTCTAAAAAGAATTTTTTGGTTTTCTCTTTCAAAAATTAAAAGCAATCCTGACCTTACCCATCCGCAAGTACAAAATGAGTATTGTCCAGAATCCGCAACTGAATATCATAGATAAAGCTCCCCTACAACTCTGAATGTGGTGGCATGACCTAGACGAGGAGGGTAAAGAATGGGTAATTGAGCAATTGGGGGCTCTCGTTGACATCATGAAGGTGAAACCGAGAAATGACTTAATCAAGGCTTTAGTACCCTTCTGGGTTCCAGTTCATAATGTATTCTGTTTCTCGGATTTCGAGCTCAGTCCTGCCCTGGAAGAGATAGCAGGGTATACGGGTTTTGGACAGAATTTAAGGAACCAAAAACTCATCTTCTCGAGGACCATGTCAGTGCACCGTTTCTTTGATTTCCTATCCATCAGCAAACAACTCAGAAATATCCGGGTGGTTGATGGTTGTTGCACGTTCTTTTTCTTGTACTCTAGATATGGCTTTCCAGACGGGTTCAAAACACATGAATAGGGGCTAAACAACAAGCAAGACTAGGATACCTAGAGAATTCACCGTCGAATAGCCTTCATAGTGGCATTCCTGAGTGTAATGATCTATCCAAATGCAAAAGGGACCATTGATGTTCGTGTGGCTAGAATCGCCCAGGTTTTGACTGAGAAAAAAGATCACACTTTAGCTCCGCTCATACTGTTTGATATTTACCGGGCTTTAACGCAGTGCAAGTTGGGCGAAACATTCTTCGAAGGTTGCAACATTATTCTCCAAATCTGGTTAATTGAACACCTTCGCCATCACCCAAGATTCATGAGCTATGGTCCTGACAACACCAATTTCATCGAAAGGTATGAAGAAAGAGTAAAAGATTACAATTCCCCGGAGGGAGTTGAAGCTTGTATCGACCATCTGAGAACTTTATGGGCAGATCAAATAGAATGGACCCTGGGATGGCTGCCTGTCAGAGAAGTCATACACTTGTCGGCTATAAGAAATCATTTGTTGTTAATGGGTCTAAGCAGTGTTCAACCCTATTCACCCCAAAGGGTTTTGAGGAAGTTGGGCCGGTATCAAATAATACTCGAGGAAGAAGATTTAAGCACCCAGGTCATTGAATTACACCCTAAAGCTCCATTACCCGAGGCCTTAATTCAACAAAGATGGAATGGGTGTCGGTATTTGAAAGAAGATACTCAAGTGCCTGACCTTGTTAGAGGTGAAGTGGATCTGGGTTATGCGGAATGGTTTGAGAAAAGAAATTGCATTAATGAAGAACCCAAACCCGAGTCAGAAAGGCCTTCCAAAAGGCCTCATGTTCAAGCTTTTGATGATATGATTCAAGAAAGGTTGGCTTGGGGAGAAAAGGAAAAGGGGTATCAGGCCACCATACATGTTCTGAAGAAGAAATTAAGGAACCTTGAGTTCGACAATGAGTTGCAAGCACAGGTGGTTGAAAGAGAAAAACAACAGTTGACCCAAGAGAACGAGGCACTCCGTGCCCAACTCCGGAGTTTGAAAATAGCTACTGAAACATCGATGAGGAGTGAAATGGATGAGAAAATCATTAGCAAACTGAGGACGAAGGTTAATGAGTATGGATTTGATTTTACCAAAGCTGAAAAGGACCTACTAGATGCCCAAACCAAGTTAGAAAAGGGGGCAGAAGAACAAGCTCATCATTTAAGGCAGAAGTATAGCAAAGAAATGGCTATCCTGAAGGAAAAATTATTTTCCATGGGGAATGAAATGGTCTAACAAACTAAAGACTTTAAAACAGAAAGGGAGCATTGTTATGCACGAATCTACCAATTGGAAGGAACCGTGCAACAGCTATAGGACCAGAACAATGCAAATGCCCAAGCATTGGAAGCCCGAGAACAACAAATAGGGTGCCTACTTCAGAAGAAAGGGGTCATCAGGAACAGGATCAAAGAAATAGATGACTACGTTGTGCAGAAATGTCACGAATGTTAGAGCATGATTACCTCCATGTTTTTTGCCTCTATGATGACTTTCGTCCACCAGGTTATGGATGATTTGGATCTACTTCAGGGAGATATTGCACACAGGCCTGCACAGAGACCAGCCAATGCACCACAGGCCCCGAGAAGACAAGCAGAAGCCCTCCTTTACTTTTGATATTTTAGTTTTCGAGTCTGTATTTTATTTCTTTCTAGAATTTTAAGTTGTTGATGTTTGTCTAGAGTCTGTACTGTTTCTTTTATGGTTATCTATATTTCAAACTTCTTGTAATGAAAAACAAAGAGCTATCTTTAGTAATGAAAACTGCACCTTGTCACTCTATATCTATTCTTTTGAACTTCGTGATGATCTAATTCATGCGGCGTTATGATACGTAGGCAATCCACATAGGATTCGATCATAACCCTAAAGAAAATAATCAAGAAAGAAAAGAGTGAAACATTAAAGCCAGGATGAAACACACAGCCGTCGCAAACATTTTAGAAAAACGTTTGACTGCTTAGATACATTGCATCCCAACGTGTGATTCCCTATGTGTTAATATCTCAAACTAACTTGTTTGTTGTCTACTCTAAAGGTTCTTACTTTTAAGGTGGTTGGTTTTTGCGGTGGTATTCTGGCAACACACCACTAGTTTATAAGGTCCTAAGGAAGCATTGCAATGGCATCTGAAAGTCATCTGTCTATTGTCGAACCTAAAGATAGCTCCCTTTTTGGTTATCCCACAATCTGAATCAGCAGTTGCTGAAGAGAATAGGAGGCTGAGATGCCGCATGTTAGAAATGTGGGATTCTTGGTCTAATGGCTGGGATCCGCCTAGTGCTATCCCTGGTTTGCGTGAGTTGATCCCAAGAACGGGAGGGACCACAAATGTTCCAATTTCAGCACCTAACATACCATTTGGGTTCCCTACTCCGACCGGAATGCCTTCTGAGGTCCGCCCCTAGGCACCATCTTCTGGAATACCATTTGTTGAATTCACCGCACCGCCAGCTGCCTGTATGGCACATCCAACAGTTCCACGACAAAGCTTTGAGCCATCAAATTTCACTTTTCAAGCTCCCCAATTTCTACTGGATACTACCCGAGTCACTCCGAACTCTTATTCGCAGCATCCACAATTTGAGTCTCCTATGGAACAGGAGAGAATCTTGAGAAATCCCGAACAAGATGAGATGACGCAGAAAATGAAAAGTCTTGAGCAAATCTTGAAGAACATACAGGGCCTGAGTGGCCAAAAGAGCATGTCTTACGCCGATCTGTGCATGTTTCCCCATGTGCATCTGCCCATGGGTTTCAAAACACCAAAATTTGAAAAATATGACAGGCATGGAGATCCGATGCCCACTTGAAACGATATTGAAATCAATTGAGAGGGGCAGGGGAAAAGAAGAATTATTGATGGCATACTTTGGAGAAAGCCTTGCTAGGATGGCCTCAGAATGGTATATTGATCAGGACATCTCCCGTGGGCACATATGGGATGATCTAGCTCGGGACTTTGTGAGACAGTTTCAATACAACGTGGACATAGCTCCAGAAAGAAATTCTCTGTCCAACCTCAAGAAGAAGGCTTCTGAAAGCTTCTGAGAATACGCCATCAAATGGCGTGAACAGACATCCAGAGTAAAACCTCCTATGGATGAGACCGAAATGATCAGTGTCTTCCTGCAGGCCCAAGAGGCTGATTACTTCCAAAATATGATGTCTGCCTTGGGCAAACCATTCGCGGAGGCCATCAAAATTGGTGAAATGGAATGGCTTAAAACGGGCCGTATCTTGAGTCAGTAAGCCCTCAGATCCACCTCCCAAGCTATTCAAAGCAGATCGGGAGGCCTATCAAGCAGGAAGAAGAAAGAAGAGGGAGCCATGATGGCATCAAACCTAAGAAGTCCTCGACGACCTCGGGACTATCCGGGCCCATCTCCTAGAGCTTCACAACATTATTTTCCTCATCAGGACGCAGCCTATGCCATGTCTCCCCATCCCTACGCAGTAATGAATGCTCAGCAGTACACACCGCCACAACAACAATACAATCAGAACAGAGCTCCACTTCCCAGAAATAACCGTCCTACCAAGCTCCATATAATCCACATCCTCCCTAGAACAACTACCAATACAATACCCATCCCCGTGAACCACCCAAAAGAACCAACTTCACACCCATTGGTGAGTCATACTCTATCCTCTTTCCAAAATTGGTTTAGATGGGTCTTTTGCAGCCCATGCCTCCAAACAGGCAGAATCCAGAATCTCCATCATACAGGCCAGGTACAAGGTGTGCCTATCATTCTGGGGCAGAAGGGCATGATATTGAGAACTGTTGGACTCTCAAAAGAGCAGTTGAAAGCCTAATTGAATAGAAAAAGGTAGTGCTGAGGGACGAGGAAGTCTCCAATGTAACGAACAATCCATTGCCAGCCCACAACAACGGGCCCGTCATTGGAATGATTTGTGAGGACAGGGTGTTCGACCCTGCTTTGAAAGCCATTATTGCCATCGCTGATACAGAAAAGAAACCTAAGACATCGGCAAGACCGGTCAGGGATGCAAAGAAAACAAAGCCTACCACCTAGAATGAAGAAAAGGCTAAGGAAGTAGAGAGAGAGATACCACCAACCAAAGGAGCCGTCCTCTACATCCCAAGAGCTCCCAGAAATAGGCAGCTCACATTGAGCGCTCCAAAGAGTTTGAAGCTAAGATCAAATTTGCCAAGAATGTATGTACCAAAGGGGACGTAAGTGGCAAAAGGGCTAGTCATCTCACCAAAGCTGGATGAGCCTCTGATCATCAGTCGCAGGCCACAAATTCCAATAAAAGATACCACTGCCATCCCCTGGAACTATAATCAAACGCTGGTCACTTATAAAAGGAAGGAAGCCAGAAGGGAAGTGAATGAAACAAACCCATTTGGGAAGTATCATGACCCAGAAGGGTTGAACAAAGCCAAATAGAAACGTTCCCCCCTCAAACAGCCTGTTACTGCCGAAGAAGCCGAGGAATTCTTCCAAAAAATGAAAACATCGGAGTATGTTGTGATTGATGAACTCAAAAAGGCTCCTGCCCAGGTTTCACTCTTGTATCTGTTGTTGAGCTCAAGCGAGAACCAAAAAATACTTCTAAAGACGCTAAATGAGGCGCATGTGCCGATCGAGACTACGGTTGAACAACTGGAAAGAATGGCAGAACGGTTCTTCGAAGTCAATAGAATCTCTTTTAGTCGAAATGACTTACCTCCCGAAGGAGCTGCCCATAACAAGGCTTTACACTTAACGTTCAAGTGTGAGGGTTATTATATGAAAAGGGTCATACTTGAAGGTGGATCCGGGGTAGATATTTTCCCTATGTCAACATTGCAAAGAATGGAAATTGGGACTGAAAGGATCAGGCCGAATAATGTTTGTGTCCGGGCTTTCGATGGCGTCAAAAGGGATACTATATGAGAAATTGATTTAATCCTAACCATTGGCCCTGTGGATTTCGAAATAATGTTCCAAGTTCTAGACATGGACACTTCCTATAAATTTCTTCTAGGAAGGCCCTGGATCCATGCTGCGGGAGCCGTACCCTCTACTCTCCATCAAATGGTCAAGTTTGAGCACGAGAACCAAGAGATAGTTGTCTATGTAGAAGATGAACAATCAATCTACAGGGACCCATCGGTCCCCTATCTTGAGGAAAGAGAGGGAAGTGAACACATTGTTTACCAGGCTTTTGAAATTGTGCTTGATGACCAGTGCGAGGAAGGAACTCCATGCCCTCTACTATGTTTGTCGAGTGCATCAGTCATGGTCGCCGACGAAATGATCAAACATCGATACAAGCCCGGGAAAGGGCTTGGGGCATCTTTGCACGGTATCACAGAACCCGTTACGTTTCCTGACAACATGAAATTCTTTGGCATAAGTTTTCAAGCTACCAACGCCGATGACGAATGGGCTGAAAAACGTAAGAGAGATGGTTGGGTTTTGCCTCAACCAATTCTGCACCTTGCCAAATCATTTTGTAAGCCAAAGTACATAGAAGAGGAAGAAGAGGTCTTCACGACCGAGGAAATTGAGGATATATGTGAAGCAATGAGGCAAATGCTTTATGAAGTTCACATGGTTCAGCCGGGTGAAGGCTCGAGCACCGCTGAGGTGCAATATATGGGACCAAATGACAAATTGCAAAATTGGAAAGCTATTCTCTTCCTAGTCAGGCGGGAATATTGGTAGTTCATGTTTTTCCATCCTTTCTGCACTCTGATTTATTTCTGGATGTAACTCGAGTGTTTTTAATTTCGTTGTCTTTTATATTGCGATGTAAAACCCTATTATTTCAAATTCAATGAAATGAAATCAATATTTCATCATCTATGGATCTTCTTTTATTATTTTTTCTGATTTTGTTATTTTTTCAGTCCTGATAATGCAGCTTTAAATAAAATGACATGCTTGCGGACTTCATCCCTAGATCCTAAAACGCCATCTAATTGTGAAATAATGAATCAAGAGCTCGAATATGATGAAGATGAGGCTTTTAGAGAAATAAATCGGCAATTGGAACAATTTGAGAATAAGCCTAAGCCAAAGTTAAATGAAACTAAGCCAATCATTTTGGGCAATTCAGAAGAGGTCTGAGAAACCATGATAAGCATTCACATCGAGGAAAAAACCAGAGATGCATTGATCCAGCTCTTGTTTGAATTTAAAGATGTGTTCGCATGGTCTTACAATGATATGCACGGACTGAGTGTAGATTTAGTGATGCACAAATTACCAACTTACCCGGATCACCCACATGTCCAAGAAAAGAAAAGAAAATTCAAAACAGACATCAGCGACAAAATTAAAGAAGTTACCAAACAATTAAAAGTCGGAGTAATCCGATTAGTCAGATACACCACATGGCTAGCTAATGTAGTCCTAGTATCAAAAAAGGATGGGAAGATCCGAGTATGTGTTGATTACAGGGATTTAAACAAATCAAGTCCCAAGGACAACTTCCCGTTACCAAACATTCACATCCTTGTCGACAATTGTTCCAAATATGAGGTGCAGTCGTTTGTAGATTGTTATGCCGGGTATCATCAAGTCCTGATGGATGAAGAAGATGTAGAAAAGACGGATTTCACCACCCCATGGGGAACCTACTGTTGCCAGGTCATGCCATTCGGCTTGAAAAATGTCGGGGCAACTTATATGAGAGCCATGACTGCCATCTTCCATGACATGATGCACCAAGAAATCGAGGTGTATGTTGATGATGTAATTATTAAATTTAGGACACAAGAAGACCATGTCCGAGATTTGAGAAAATTTTTTGAGCGGCTACGCAAGTACGACTTGAAATTGAACCCTGCTAAATGTGCATTTGGTGTTCCATTCGGGAAGCTCTAGGGGTTTATAGTAAGCCGAAGGGGCATTGAATTAGATCCAACAAAGATAAAATCTATCTGAGATTTGCCAACTCAGAAAACCAAGAAAGAAGTCATGAGCTTACTAGGAAGGTTAAACTACATCAGCCGGTTCATCGCACAGCTTACAACCACCTGTGAGCCCATATTTAAGTTACTAAAGAAAGATGCGGCGATTAAATGGACACATGAATGCCAGGAAGCTTTTGAAAAAATCAAAGAATATTTGTCAAATCCGCCAGTGTTGGTCCCACCTGAGCCCGGGAGACCTTTGTTCTTGTACCTTACCGTCTTGGAGAATTATTTTGGATGTGTCCTTGGACAACATGATGTTACCGGGAAGAAAGAGAAAGTGATCTACTATCTGAGCAAAAAATTCACTAGGTATGAAGCCAAATACACTCTACTGGAGAGAACTTGTTGTGCCCTAACTTGGGTTCCTCAAAAGCTCAGACATTATTTGCTGGCCTATACTACATATCTCATAACCAGGCTGGACCTTTTAAAGTACATATTTCAAAAACCGATGCCCACATGAAGGCTAGCAAAATGGAAAATCCTGCTCACAGAGTTCGACATTGTCTATGTCACCCGCACAGCCATGAAAGCCCAAGCTTCAGCCGATCATCTAGCTGAAAATCCGGTTGATGATGACTACCAACCTTTAAGAACCTACTTCCCGGATGAGGAAGTGAATTCAGTCAAAGTAATCCCAGAAGACACTAACACTTGGAAAATGTTCTTTGATGGAGCAGTCAATGCAAAAGGTGTTGGGATTAGGGCAATCTTGATTTCACCCACGGGACAGCACTATCCCGCCACTGCCCGTCTTCGGTTATTCTGGACAAACAACACTGCTGAGTACGAAGCTTGAATAATGGGTATAAACATGGCAATTGATATGGATGTGGAGGAATTGCTAATCATGGGGGATTCTGACTTGATCATCAAACAAGCAAACCGCGAATGGGAAACTCGAGATATCAAGATTCTTTCATATAGACAACATGTGGAAGATCTCGGCAAGAGATGCAAATCCGTCGAGTTCAAGTATATTCCTCGATTCCACAATGAGTTAGCAGATACATTGGCTACCTTGGCTGCAATGCTACCATATCCAGGCAATGTCCATATTGACCCGTTGGATATTCAAATCCGAGAAAAACACGGTTATTGTAATACAGTTGAAGTAGAACTCGATATCCAACCTTGGTATCATGATATTAAAAGGTTCTTGAAAACAAAAGAATACCCGGAGCAGGACAACGGAGACCAAAAGAGAACCATCAGAAGGCTCGCCAGCAGTTTCTTCTTAAGCGAGAAGTGTTGTATAAAAGAACTCTAGATCTGAATCTGTTAAGGTGCATGGATGACAAAGAAGCTAAAAAGAATATGAACGAAGTGCATTCAGGAGTATGTGGTCCCCAAATGAACGGGTATGTCCTCGCAAAGAAAATCCTACGAGCAGGATATTATTGGATGACAATGGAAAAATATTGTTTCTGTTTTGTCCGAAAGTGCCATCAGTGTCAAATACATGGCGACCTGATTCATGCACCACCTTCGGAATTACATACCATGTCAGCACCTTGGTCGTTCGTTGCCTGGGGAATGGATGTCATTGGGCCAATCGAACCAAAAGCTTCAAACGGGCACAGATTTATCTTGGTTGCCATCGACTATTTCACAAAATGGGTTGAAGCAGTCACTTTCAAAGCCGTCACTAATAAAGCAGTGGTGGAGTTCGCGCATTCAAACGTCATATGTCGTTTCTGTGATGACCCAAGGGATCATTTTATGAATTTAGACTCCGTTTTAGAATTATTAGCCATAAAAAGATTAATTTTAACTACCTCGATTTTTATGCGAAGTCCGGGCGTGAAACCGGAAAGCTTTTATGTGAAAATATAAGAAATAATAATTTTTAGAATTAAAAATTTGGTTTTAGTTGACTTGAGTCAACATTTTGAGTAAACGGACTCCGATCTGTGTTTCAACGATCCCAGGAGGTCCGCAGTAAAATATGGGACCCGGGCGTATGCTCGGAAATGAATTCCGAGGTCCCAAGCCTTAGAAATCAATTTTTGAAAGAAATTGTTTTGTTGAAATATTTATGAAATAAAGAAAAGAATTAATATTTAAAATCATTGGTATCGGGCCCGTATTTTTGTTCCGGAGCCCGGTACATATTTGTTATGATATTTAGGCCTTGCCTGTGAAATTTGGTAAAAATCAGAGTTCGTTTGACGTGAATCGGACATCCGGTTGAAAAGTTATGAACTATAAGTGTTCTTCAGGAAAATAATGAGTTTTGAGGTTTAATTCGTTGTTTTACATGTTATTTTCATGATTTGATCACACGATAAAGTCTGTATGATGCTTTTAGACTTGCGTGCATATTTGATTTAGAGCCCCGAGGGCTCGGGTGAGTTTCAAATAGGTTTGGGTTGTGTTGCGCTCGTTCTTTCTTATGCTTCGACGTCGTTTCTTCAAATATAAATGATATCATATTGAACAAATGAGCTACGATTTATGTTTTGAATGAAGTAGTAGATCCGTATCATAATTACGGACCCGTAGTAAAAAGAATCATCGAATTTGCACATCGTATGAGGATTTTATGACCATTTTACCAAGGTTGCCCAGATTTTTTAGGTTAATTACGAATTTGTTCTGACGGCGTATTAAAAACCTACACTATTTGCAAATCATAAAACCTACATATCTCCTTCATTATAAGGCCAAATTGAGTGATTCAAAAGCCTAAATTCATTAGAATTTCACAAGGAATCCACTGGACAAATAAATATTGAGTTTATGGATCGTTTGGAATGAGAAACGAGGCAGAATAGCTGGCAAAAAATATATTAAAAATGGGCAGACCTTTTCCTTCTCCAATTTTTCGAGGTTCCAGCCCTAAAAACGAGTTTTCTTCAACAATCTTCATCCCCAATTCATAGGTAATCAATTCCAAACCTTTTTCTTTTAATTCCTTACTATTTTGCATCACTTTTAAAGCAAAAACAAAGAATTTCCATGGTAAAAATTTAGGATTTGGGTAGAATTAGGGAGTTTTGTAAAAATTGAATTTTTATATCAAATTAAGGTCGGATTTCAAAACTAATAGCATATTTGGGTTCGTGGGTAAATGGGTAAACGTAATTTAGTCTGAACCCTGAGTTTAGACCAAGCGGGCCCGGGGTCGGGTTTTCACTTTTTTTTTAGAGAACTTAGGAAAAATCATATTATTCAATAAAATAAGTTCCTTTAGCAGTAGTTAATGATATTAAGTTAATTGTGATTAGATTCGAGCAAGTTAGAGGTGAATTCAAAAGGA
>ML412353.1:39637-56920 GCA_005239525.1 Nicotiana knightiana | reverse complement strand
CTATAATATCTTTGGAAGCTTTCTGTATAGCTTTCATTTTATCTTCTTTATTAGGAAAATCAATTTTTTTTCCAGAGTATTGTATTCGTCTTCTAATGAGATTAATTTATTTTGTAAATTAGGTAGTTCTATTGTTTTATCATTACTAGTACTAGCTTGATTTGAAGTCGTACTTGATATTGAAATAGTCATTTTTGTTTTTAACTGTTCTTCGATTTTTCCTAGAAGTTTATCTGAAAAATCAAATTGTTCTTTTAACTTAGGGAATTTTTCTTTAGAAAATTCAGGGATTTTAATAGTAGGATGTGTTTCTATAGTAGTCGGGTTTTTTGACCTGATGGGTGTTTCCATTTTGTTAGTCTCTTTTAATTGATTAGAAACAACATGCAAAAGATTGTTCGTATAATTATTTTGGGTAATTATTTTATTTAAGTCTTTTTTTTGTAGGTTCGCTATCGAGGTGAATTCTTTCTCTTTTAAAAGGAGAAGCAGTTATTACCTAACCTTGAATTGGTATAAGAATTTCTTCCAGTGGTGGAGTAGTGGCTTCTATTATAGTACCCTTTTTAGTGTACCATTTATTAATAATCATTTGTAATGATTCTTGTTGGTTAGGAATCTGACCTGTTAATTCAAACCATTTAAAGAATTCAATATTACACTTGATTATTTTCATGTCTTTTATCTATTATCTTTAAAAGATAGTCTTTGAGGTTTGGTGTATGTTTCGAAATACCATTGTATCTTGATATTACAATCGGGTTGTGACCTCTGATTTCCTAGACTTTTCCAGTCTATTTTAAAGTTACTTTCTTCTTTAATGACTCCAAGTTGGTCATTATGATCGATTGTTTCAGCACTTGGGGTTTTAGGTGTTGTTCTAAAAGAACCTTTCTAATAAATTACTTTAGGGACGATTTTATTAAAATCTATCCTGCTACGAAGATGTATCATGATTTGAAGCAGCATTTCTGATGGAGGCGAATGAAGAAGGACATTGTGGAGTATGTGAGTAGGTGCCTTAATTGCCAGCAGGTTAAGTATGAACACCAGAGGCCAGGAGGCCTACTTCAGCAGGTGCCCATTCCTGAGTGAAAATGGTAGCGCATTGTTATGGACTTCATGGTTGGGTTGCCTCGGACTTCGCAGAAGGTTGATGCGGTTTGGGCCATTGTGGATAGATTGACCAAATCGGCGCATTTCATTCCAGTGGCTACTACATATTCATCTGAGAGGTTGGCCCAGATCTACATTCGGGAGATAGTCTGGTTGCATGGTGTGCCGGTGTCCATTATATCAGATCGAGGTCCTCAGTTCACCTCGCACTTCTAGAGAGCATTGCATAGTGAGATGGGCACCCGGATTGACCTCAGCACAACATTTCATCCTCAGACTGATGGTCAGTCAGAGCGTACAGTTCAGATATTAGAGGACATGCTCAGGGCATATGTGATTGATTTCGGGGGTTAGTGGGACCAGTTCTTGCCTTTGGCCGAGTTTTCTTACAATAATAATTATCAGTCCAGCATTGAGATGGCAACCTTTGAGGCTTTGTATGGTCGGCGATGTCGTTCTCCTATCAGGTGGTTTGAGCCTGGCGAGGCTAAGTTATATGGCACCAACCTGGTGAGGGATGCCTTGGAGAAAGTAAAGTTGATTCAGGAGAGACTCCGTACAGCACAGTCCAGACAGAAGAGTTACACGGATCAGAGGGCACGTGATGTATTATTTATGGAGGGAGATAGGGTCCTGTTGAAAGTTTTGCCTATGAAGGGTATTATGAGGTTTGGGAAGAAGGTCAAGCTGAGCCCAAGGTTTATAGGTCCATTCGAGGTGTTGAGGCGAGTTAGGGAATTTGCTTATGAGCTGGCCTTGCCTCCCAGCTTATCAGGAGTTCACCCATTTTTTCATGTATCCATGCTCCGGAGGTACCACGCCGACTTCTCTCATGTGGTCGATTTCAGCACTATTCAGTTGGATGAGAGGTTGGGCTACGAGGAGGAGCCAGTTGCTATTGTTGATAGACAAGACCGCCAGTTAAGGTCCAAGAGAGTTTCTGCCGTAAAGGTCCAGGGAAGGGGCCAACCAGCTGAGGAGACGACCTGGGAGTCTGAGGAGGACATGCGGAGCAGATATCCACACTTATTCAGCACTTCAAGTATGATTCTAGACCCGTTCGAGGACGAACGTCTATTTAAGAGGTGGAGAATGTAACGACCCGACCGGTCGTTTTGCATTATCGGACCCCATTCCCCTAAAAGAAACTTCCCATAGCGGCATTTTATGATTTATGACCTGCGGGGACTGGTGGTCCGGGATTCGGAGGTGTTTTGAGTGCAATAGGAACAATTGGTTCCTTAAGGTTGGCATTTAAGGCCAAGTTTGACTTCGGTCAACATTTTGGATAAACGACCTCAAAATCGAGTTTCGTCGGTTCCGGTAGCTTCATGTGATGATTTCGGACTTGGACGTATGTTCGGATTGGGTTTCTGATGACCCGGGGCATTTCGGCGCCCAATATTGAAACAAGAAGTTCCTTAAGTTCATATTTTTGTTTGGGATGTGTTTTTGTGTTATCGAGGTCCGAACGGAATTCCGAGACCATGAATAGTTTGTTATGTTAATTATGATTTGCCTGCAAAATTTGAGGTCATTCCGAGTTGTATAAGTCGGTTCAGCGCATTGTGAGCGAAGTCTAGAAAACTGAAAATTTCTAAGTTTGGTTCTTGGGGTTTGGGGGTGTGATTTTGAGTTTTAGCGTTGTTTTGGGTGTTCTGAAGGTTGGAGCGAGTCCGTATTATGATTTGGGACTCATTGGTATATTTGGATTAGGGCTCGGGTGGGCCCAGGTGCCTCCTGGGCACCTAACGAGGGCAAAAACCAGCTAAAACAACTATTGGTGCAGCTGTTGCTGGTGTGACCATAGGTGCGGTTGCGCAGCCGCAGGTGCAGGACCGCTCCTGCAGTCCCAGCCTCGCAGGTGCGGAAATCCAGGGGCCCCCGGCCTTCGTAGGTGCGGAACCATTTCCGCAGGGGCGGGTCCGCTGGTGTAGAACCATTTACGCAGGGGCGAGTCCGCTGGTGCGATCCCCAGCCCCCTCACCATTTTTTTGCAGGTGCGGTTATTGTCTCGCTAGTGCGGGACCGCATGTGCGGTCCTTAGGCCGCAGGTGCAGAAACCCCTGTAGGCAGACCCCTTTAAATGTTTTGAAAAAGGGGATTTGTCTTCATTTTTCTCATGTACAAACTCCATTAGAGGGCCTCCAAGCATGAGCAGCCCCCCCCCCCCCACGACCTATATAGTGCTAAGGTGAGTAATTCCACTCTATCTTCCTAAACTTTTACATGGAATTCAACTAGAATTAATTACTAAAACATCAAAAATCAAGAATTGGGTAGTACAAGTTAGGGCTCTTAAGAATTTGATAAACCACCCGATGTTAGCCATGCATTCCAGAAAAGTGACGTAATTATGATGCTTAGGCTTCGGGTGGGTAATCCCTTCGAGAATTTTCGAAATCCGAGCGTGTGGGCCCGAGATTGGATTTTTGGAATTTCTCAAAAATGTCAAATTTTGGATAAATTAGAATAATTTCCCTACTTTGAGCATGAATTGATGTCATTAAACTATATTTGTCTAGTTGCGAGCCGTCGAGGGTAGATTTCGGAGATTCAGGCGCATCCGTGATCCGAGGGGTGGTTTTGTCACAAGGTGAGTCTCCTTTCCAACCTTCTAAGGGGTAAATGTACCCATAGGTTCCTTATTTTCTATGTATACATGTTATGGGGGCCGTGTACGTACCAAGTGACGAGAGTCCGTACGTGGCGACTATATTGCTATGTCGGGTAGCTTTAGGATTCACGAGCATGCTTCTATGTGCCTTATTTGTACCTTTTATCTGTTAAGAGTTGTAATTAATGGCGAGGTGATATGGAAACATGAAACATTATGATTTAGATCCCAGTTGTCTATCTGTGGTATTGGCACAGTCCTGTTGAGTTCACTATTAAGTTGGTACACACATGTACTTATATATATACACACTTGATATCGAGTCAGCACACGAGCCGCAGGTATGATGCGCGGCCGTGGGTTAGCTTATTATTATTATCGAGTCATCACACGAGTCACAGGTATGATGCGCAGTCGTGGGTCAGCTTATTATTATTATCGAGTCAGCACACGAGTCGCAGGTATGATGCACGACCGTGGGTCAGCTTATTACTATCGAGTCAGCACATGAGTCGCAAGGATGATGCACGATCATGGGTTAGCTTATTATATCGAGTCAGCACACGAGTCGCATGTATGATTCACAATCGTGGGTTAGCTTATGACCTCAGTCCCTATGACCACCCTTATGACTCCGGCCGTTTGTCTCGTCCTGGTATGTGTATGATCACTTGAGTTCCGAGTCACTTAAAACTGGAGTGTCAGGTATTGGTTAAGAGAAGATTTTGGTACTTGTTGTTCCCTTTTCAGTTATCATCTGGATTTCGTTATTTGCTATGTACTTGTTGCTCACTGTTTCCCATGCCTATTGCTTTAGCCATATTTCGTCATATATTATATTGTTGGAACTTAGTGAGTACCTAGTCGACCTCTCGTCACTACTCTTTCGAGTTTGGGCGGGATACTCACTGCGTACATATTTATTATGTACTCATGCTGCATTTCTTCTTTTTCTATACTTGACTGTACAGGTCAGGAGGCTGGTACATCTGATTATCAGGCCGGTGTTAGATACTGACTTGGGCTGATTCGACTTCGCGGTGAGCTGCTCTTCCTGACGATCTCTGGCAGAACCCCGAAGTTTCCTTTTGTCATTTTCCTGTCTATTTCATTCAGACTGTGGGGTTGTGTGTATATATGTTATCCTTGCATATTCAGATAGTTTCCCGTGATACTCGTGACACTAGTTCCTGGCACACACTTAGCATATATTTTGGGTTTTGAGATGTATATTTATACATATGCTTATCTTTTGGCTCATGTATCAGACGACTTTATTTTTATGTCACAGGCTATTATCATGTTAATAATTGTTCAAAAGTTTTGGTTCTCCAATAAAGTGTTTAGCAATACAATAAATTAAGGTTGCAGTAGCATCTTCTTTATGTTGTTGTTCTGCTACCTGTGTGTTATCTTCTGGTTTTACTACAGTTATTACCGTAGTAGCATTTAGGATTTGGTTCCTATTATCTTCAGAAGTATAGCGAATCGAGGAAAATAGTTTGAAAGTACTAAGTAAAACTATTAGTAATAAATGTGGAATATAATAAATAACAAGTTTAAACAAACTTACTTTTATTTAAGCATAGTTGTAGCAAACATGAAGAGAGATAGAGAGATTTATAGAGAGGGATGGGAATACTTAGAGAGAAGAAAAGAGGCACAATTTTTTGATTCCTAACATAATACAACTAGAGAGTCTTATATAGACCTCTAAAAAATGATTGAATTGATCTCAATCATTGAAATCAAAGGTTGTTGATGAAGTCCCTTGTTTTTCCGAAAGGTCAAGTGTCACTGTCTCCTTTCCTGAAGGGGCAAGTGTCGTTGTCTCCTTTTCTTAAGGGGCAAGTGTCGATGTCTCCTTTTCTGAAGGAGCAGGTGTCATTGTCTTCTTTCCTGAAGAGGCAAATGTCATTGTCTAGTTATTTGTACTAGCATAGGCTTGTGCTATTCCGTCTATCTTCCATATCACCATTTTTTCTGCTTTCAGCGGATGATGAACTGGAAGCTGCTTCTAGCATTTCCTGTATTTGTGACGTATTTGTAGAATTGATGTTTGCTATCATATCAAGTAGTCTCTTTTTTAACTCCTTTTGGGAGTTACTTGAATCTGTTTTGACTGGCTTGGATTTCCTAGTTTCTTTAATCTATGGATCCATCCTTTGATTTTAGGGGTTTTTACTAAATATTTAATCTGGTCAATTTGCTCTATGTCGGATGACCAATTAATAATAAAGGATATTCTTTTGGAAAAGTAGTATTTGCATAATTTTATATGGTCAGGTAGGGTAGAGATTTTGTTTTCTAATTGGAATCTCTCATAATGCATGTGGAAACTTCTGGGCATTGTTTGCTCTATTCCATCAAATGAATTCCACCAGTCATAGAACCATCTGGGGATGACTGATTTTTGAGCTTGTTCGCTATATTGACAAACCATGTATGAGTTTTTGGTCGTAGGTATAAAAAGTTATACCAAGCATCCATGTAATCTCTAAAATTATAGGTTTGAGGCCTATACTGTACTAATAATCCGATTGGGGTGTGTACTAATACTGTACGAAAAATGGCGAGGGGGCTAGGGATCGCACCAGCGGGAGGTTTTCCGCACCAGCGGACTCGCCCCTGCGGAAATGGTTCCGCACTTGCGAAGGCTGGGGGGGCCTTGATTTCCGCACCTGCGAGGTTGGGACCACAGGAGCGGTCCCGCACCTGCGGCTGGGCAACCGCACCTGCAGTCACACCAGCAACAGCTGCACCAGCAGTTGTTTTAGCTGGTTTTTGGCCTCATTAGGTGCCCGGGAGGCACCTGGACCCACCTGAGCCCTAATCAAAATATACCAACGATTCCCAAATCATAATACGGAGTTGCTCGAGCCTTCGGAACACCCAAAATAACGCTAAAACTCAAAATCACACCCCCAAACCCCAAGAACCAAACTTAGAAATTTTAGTTTTCTAGACTTCGCTCACAACGCGCCGAACCGACCTATACAACTCGGAATGACCACAAATTTTGCAGGCAAGTCATAATTAACATAACGGAACTATTCCCGATCTTGAAATTCCGTTCGGACCTCGATTACACAAAAATACGTCCAAACCAAAATATTAACTTAAGGAACTTCTTATTTCAATATTGGGCGCCGAAATGCCCCCGGGTCATCAGAAACCCAATCCGAACATACGCCCAAGTCCGAAATCATCACATGAAGCTACCGAAACCGACAAAACTCGATTTCGAGGTTGTTTAGCTAAAATGTTGACTGAAGTCAAACTTGGGCCTTAAAGGCCAACCTTAAGGAACCAATTGTTCCTATTGCACTCAAAACACCTCCGAATCCCGGACCACCAGTCCCCACAAGTCATAAATCATAAAATGCCGCTATGGAAAGTTTCTTTTAGGGGAACGGGGTTCGATAACACAAAACGACCGGTCGGGTCGTTACAATTAGTTATTCATAGCAAAAATATAAGTCCATTGACTAAGGTTGTAGTCATATACTACGCTAATGTTAATTAAATCGTTGCGATTCATAGTTATATTTATCATTTATGTAATAGCCAATATATAATTTCATTCATTAAGGTCGTACGTATCGACTATTAGTTATTCATAGCAACAATATAAGTCCATTGACTGAGGTTGTAGTCATATACTACACTAATGTTAATTACATCATTGCGATTCATAGTTATATTGATCGTTTATGTAATAGATAATATATAATTTTATTCACTAAAGTCATACGTAATTCTAGCTATCCTCTCTTTTCTTTTGCGTGCAGTTCTTGACGTTTTGATCCTGTATTTCTTTCTTGCTCTATCACTTTTTTTAGGGTCTCCTGGACCCCATTGTCAATATATTCCTTTAGCGGGAGGTATGTCTCGGCTAATAATTTTGTTTCAAATATAAGCATCTGTGGCCACTAGTTATTCATAGTCCCTGTGTATTGTTCATTATGACCTCAATTGTTAAATTATTTAATTAAAACCATAATAATAAGTAGATATTAATAATAACCATATAAATATATTGGCTAAGGTTGTAGTCATATAACCTATATTGTTGCACTTCATAGGTATATTGTTATATAATATCTAATATATAGTTTCATTCAGTAGCAGCATACGACATACATATCGGCCACTAGTTATTCATAGCCCATGTGTAATGTTCATTTTTACTTCAATTGTTAAATTATTTATGTGATGACCCAAGAAGTCGTCTCTCATTTTATAAGTCAAAACTGCGTTCCGAGGCCTTAAAACCCTCCTTTTTTCTCACCTTTGCTTGCGCATTCCGGGCGTATAACCGGAAAGCTTTTATGTGAAAAACTGAGAAAAATGCTAATTATGCCTTTAAAATTGAATTTAAGTTGACTTCCATCAATATTTTGGGTAATCAGACCCGTACCCATGATTTGACGGTCCCGGAGGGTCCGTAGGAAAATATGGGACTTAGGCGTATGCCCGGAATTTAATTCTGAGGTCCCAAGCCCGAGAAATGAATTTTTGAAAGAAATTATTTTTACTGAAATTATAAGAGTTTTTGGAAATTTGATTATATTTGAAATTGATAGTATCGGGCTCGTATTTTGGTGCTGGATCCTGATACAGGTTTAATATGGTACTTGAGTGATGCCTGTAAGTTTTGGTAAGAAACGGAGGTCATTTGACGTGATTCGGACCCGTAGTTGTGAAATTTGAAACTTTGAAAGTTCTTGAAATTTTCCTTTGATTTTTATGCTAATTTCATTGTTTAATATGTTATTTTAGCAATTTGATCATACGAGTAAGTCCGTAGGATGTTTTTAAGGTTGTGTACATGTTTGGTTTGGAGCCCTGAGGGCTCAGGTGAGTTTCGGATAGGTGTCAGAGTGTTTTTGGACTTAGAAAATCTGGTGAGGGTGTTGTTTTTGGTGTCTGGTGTTTTACTCTATGTGAACGCGTAGTAACTCACGCGAACGCAAAGGAAAAGTGGAGAAAGGGGCCTGGGTACTCTATGTGAACGCACTGGCCCCGACGCGAACACGGAGCCGTGGGTAGGTTGCTCTACGCCAACTCGTCTAGGCCCTCGCGAACGCACTGTTTAAAGGGAGTTGGGGATGGGGGAGCAGGAACCCTATGCGAACGCGGCTAGAGGCACGTGAACGCGAAGGCCAAGGAAGGGTGAGCCTACGCGAATGCATAGGCAGTGTCGCCAATGCGGAGGACAATATGGCCAAGGGTACGCGAACACGTTAGACCTCATGCGAATACATAGAAGGTCTGTCCAGCCCACTTAATGCAGTAGAAAAACGGGATTTTAGCCATAACTTCATATTTTCAAAACCAAGGAAGCTTAGGGCCGATTTTTAAAGGGGGATTTCACCACCAAGTTCTAGGTTTGTGTTCTTAAACTCGTTTTCTTCATTTTCCATTAACACCCATTAGATTTCTAGGCCTAAATCTTGTTCTTGAATGGAAGAAATTAGAGATTTTAGGGGAATTAAGGATTTTGCAAATTTGGGAATTTAGACATCGATTTGGGGTCGGATTCCGAAACTAATTACATATTCGGGCTCGTGGGTGAATGTGTGATCGGGTTTTGGTTCGAACCTCGTGTTTTGACCAAGCGGGTCCAGGGTCGATTTTTTACTTTTTGGGAAGAATGATAAAAAACTCATAATTAAGCATTGGGGTTGAATTATTTAGAATTTACTGATATTGTTAAGCTAATTATGTCTAGATACAATTGAATTGGAGGCGAATTCTAAAGGGAAAGCGGTAATTGAGGCTTGAGTTTGGTCGTTGAATTCGAGGTAAGTGTTTGGCTTAACCTTAACTTGAAGCAATAGGTATTGTGTCGTATTTGCTACATGTTAGTATAATGTGCAACGTATAGGTGTGGTGACGAGTATCTATACGTTGGTGTCAAGCATGCCGTGAGTCAAATATTGAATTTATGTGATTTTTCATTAAGCATTAATTTAATTTGACAATTATCTATGTTGGTGGTGTTTCTTTGGTATTGATCCTTGTTGAGTATTGGTTCAAGTTGAGAATTACTACGTCAAATTGAGTAACTAGGTGAGATTGGTTATAGTTGTTTCCCTTGCCGGGATGATATTGATTCTATTGTTGACTCCCTTGTCGGGACGTTATGGCTATATTATTGTTGTTTGTATTGTTGCTTTCCTTGTTGGATTGTTGTTATTGATTTGTTTGGGTGAGGGAGAGTGTAAAGCACGAAGGGTGATGTGTGTATGATATGTTGAGAGAGGGTAAAATCACAAAGGGTGATGGCGTGCCATATTATGATATTAAAAGCACGAAGGTGATGCCGTGTCGTTTCTGTTGATTTATTGTGAGGATGAGAGTAAAAGCACGAAGGGTGATGCCGTGCACTTGTTTTTGTGTTGTTACTTCTGTTGTTTAAATTGATATCTAATTTGTTGCTTTACTTCGTTATTTCCATTATTTGATATTTCCTCCCCTCAGTATGTTCCCCTTTATTTGTATTTAGCTGCTTATTTCATGTTGTTATTATTTTCTCCGTATATGATTAAACGGCACAGGTTTAGTTGGTTGTCATGTCCTAGCCTTGTCACTACTTCGCCGAGGTTAGGATCGACACTTACTCAGTAGATGGGATCGATTATACTGATACTACACTATGCACTTTCGTGCAGATCCGGTACAGGACCCTACTGACCTTAGAGTGAGGAGGATGCATTCAGTCCATTGGAGATTCCGAGGTAGTCCGCAGGACTTGGCGTCCCCTCCTACTTTATTTTCCATTTTGTTCTTCTTTATTATGAGACAGATGTATTTATTTTGTTCAGACCATTATATGTAGTATTCATAGACAGTCCGTGAAGTTGTGACACCAAATTCTGGGTTTAGTATTATGATTTTCGTAATGACATTTAATCAAGTTGTTAGACTTTGTTTTCTTTCGCACTTTTATTTCCGCTGATTTGTATCATCACTTGTTATATGTTAAAAATAAATGAATAAGGTAAATAAACAATAACGTTGGCTTGCCTAGAGGGTTCAATGTTAGGCGCCATCACGGTCCCGACAGTGGGGAATTCGGGTCATGACAAGTTGATATCAGAGACAGGTTGCTTAGGTCTCAAAATTCACGGACAAGCTTAGTAGAGTCTGAGGGATCGGTACGGAGACGTCTGTGCTTATCCCCCAGAGGATACAGAGTTTAGGAATGACTTCACATCTATTTTTCTCTGTCGTGCGATTTGATTTCTCAATACTAATTGAATTTCTACTCTATTCTCTCGTAGATAGAGAGAACACGTGCTTCTTCATCCATTGATCAGCAGCCCGAGTCTCCGGTTGCAACTCCTATGAGGGGCCGAGGATGAGGTCGAGGCCGTGCTAGAGGACGAGGTAGGGTCAAAGCTCAGCCCAGATCAGCAGCCCTAGTGGCGGAGCCTCAGGTAGAGTTTGCTGATGAGGTTCATGCCCAGACAGTCCCGGTTGGACCAACTCAGGTTCCTGAGGGGTTCATTGCCACCCCGGTACTCCGGGATGCTCTGGTCCGTCTAGTTGGCCTCATGGAGAGCATTGCTCAGGCAGGTTTACTTCCTACAACACCAGCCATCTCTCAGGATGGGGGAGGATCCCAGACTCCCGCTACTCGCACTCTGGAGCAGTTAGCTTCTCAATTCCAGACTCCAACACCTCAGACAGCTAGGGCAGTTCAGTTGGGTATTGTGGCTCAGATCGATGATGGAGCAGCTATGTCTGCTGATGCTTTATGGAGGTTGGACCGCTTCACCAAGTTTTTTACTCTACTTATAACTGTGCATCTTCAGAGGATCCCCAGGACTATTTGGATAGTTTCCACAAGGTTATACGGAACATGGGGATAGTGAAGACCAATGGGGTCGACTTTGCTACTTTTCGTCTGTCAGGTCCCGCCAAGACCTGGTGGAGAGATTATTGTTTGGCTAGACTAGCTGGATCACCGCATTTGACTTGGGCCTAGTTCTCCGATTTGTTTCTGGAAAAGTTTCTCCCTATCACTTAGAGAGAGGATTATCGTAGGCAGTTTGAGCGTCTCCAGCAGGTAACTATGACCGTCACTCAGTATGAGACCAAGATCAGATTGTAGATGGCTAGAGAGGCAGGGAGTGATATTTCCTTTCAGGATACAGCCAATGCGGCCAGACGAGTCGAGGTGGTTCTATCACAGGGGAGTGGTCAAGGGTCTGACAAGAGGCCTCATCATTTTGGTCGGTTCAGTGGTGTCTCATCTGGAGGCAGGGATTCTTTTGGTAGGGTCCATCCTCCTAGGCCATTTCAGTCAGCACTTCAGCTTTCTCGCAGTGCTCCAGGTGGCCGTGGTTCCCGCATGCAGTATTCTGATCAGTTGCCCTATAGTGCACCACCAGCTCCTATCAGTGCACCTCCGCTCCAGAGTTTTCAGGGTGGCTACTCAGGTCGTCAGGGTCAGTTTCAGGGCCGAGGTAAATAGTTTACCTCGCATTTCTGGAGGACAGTTCAGCGTGAGTTGGGTACTAGGGTCGAGTTGAGCACAGTATTTCATCCTCAGACGGACGGACAGTCCGAGCGTACTATTCAGATTTTGGAGGATATGCTACGAGCCTATGTCATTAAGTTTGGAGGTTCTTGGGATCAGTTTTTGCCATTAGCTGAGTTTTCCTACAAAACAGCTATCAGTCGAGCATTTAGATGGCTCCCAAAGAGGCATTATATGGTAGGCGGTGTTGGTCACCGGTTGGGTGGTTTGAGCCAGGAGAGGCTCGGTTGTTAGGTACAAACTTAGTGCAGGATGCCTTGGATAAGTTTAAGATCATTCAGGATAGACTTCATACAGCTCAGTCCAGGCAGAAGAGTTATGCCGACAATAGAGTTTGTGATGTGGCATTCATGGTCGGAGAGCGGGTGTTGCTTCGGGTGTTGCCCATGAAGGGCGTGATGAGATTTGGGAAGAAGGGCAAGCTAAGACCTAGGTACATCGGTCCTTTCGAGATCCTTTATAGAGTGGTAGAGGTGGCTTACATGTTTGGTTTGGAGCCCCGAGGGCTCGGGTTAATTTCGGATAGGCGTCGGAGTGTTTTTGGACTTAGAAAATCTAGTGAGGGTGCTGTTTCTGGTGTCTGGTGCCTTACTCTATGAAAACGTGTGGTAACTCACGCGAACGTGACGGACAAGCGAGGAAAGGGGCCTGGGTACTCTATGCAAACGCACTGGCCCCGACACGAATGCGGAGCCCTGGGTAGGTTGCTTTACGCGATCGCGTCTAGGCCCTCGCGAACGCACTGTTTAAAGGGAGTTGGGGATGGGGGAGGTGGAACCCTATATGAAGGCGACCAGAGCCATGCGAACGCGAAGACCATGGAGGGGTGAGCCTACGCAAACACATAGGCAGTGTCGCGAACGCGGAGGCCAATATGGCCCAGGGTACGCGAACGCGACAGACCTCACGCGAACGCGTAGAAGGTCTGTCCAGCCCACTTAAAACAGTAGAAAAACGGGATTTTAGCCATAACTTCATATTTTCAAAACCAAGGAAGCTAAGGGGCGATTTTTGAAGGGGATTTCACCACCAAGTTCTAGGTTTGTGTTCTTAAACTCGTTTTCTTCATTTTCCATTAACACCCATTAGATTTCTAGGCCTAAATTTTGTTCTTGAAGGGTAGAAATTATGGATTTTAGGGGAGTTAGGGATTTTGCAAATTTGGGAATTTAGAACTCGATTTGGGCTCGGATTCCAAAACTAATTACATATTCGGGCTCGTGGGTAAATGGGTGATCGAGTTTTGGTCTGAACCTCGTGTTTTGACCAAGCGAGCCCGGGATCGATTTTTGACTTTTTGGGAAGAATGATAGAAAACTCATAATTAAGCATTGGGGTTGAATTATTTAGCATTTATTGATATTGTTAAGCTAATTATGTCTAGATACAATCGAATTGGAGATGAATTCTAAAGGGAAAGCGGTAATTGAGGCTTGAGTTTGGTCGTGGAATTTGAGTTAATTGTTTGGCTTAACCTTAGCTTGAAGGAATAGGTATTTTGTCTTATTTGCTACATGTTAGTATAATGTGTAATACATAGGTGTGGTGACGAGTATCTATACTTTGGTGTCAAGCAAGTCGTGAGTCAAATATTGTGATTTACGTGATTTTTCATTAAGCATTACTTGAGTTTAATTTGACAATTATCCATGTTGGTGGTGTTTCTTTGGTATGATCCTTGTTGAGTATAGGTTCAAGTTGAGAATTACTACGTGAAACTGAGTAACTAGGTGAGATTGATTATATATGTTTCTCTTGCCGGGATGATATTGATTCTACTGTTGACTCCCTTGCCGGGACATTATTGCTTTATTATTGTTGTTTGTATTGTTGCTTTCCTTGCTGGATTGTTGTTATTGTTTGTTTGGGTGATGAATAGTGTAAATCACGAAGGGTGATGTCGTGTATGATATTGTGAGAGAGGGTAAAAGCACGAAGGGTGATGTCGTGCCATATTATGATATTAAAAGCATGAAGGGTGATGTCATGCCGTTTCTATTGATTTATTGTGAGGATGAGAGTAAAAGCACGAAAGGTGATATCGTGCATTATATTTATTATTTGGTGAGGATGAGAGTAAAAGCATGAAGGGTGATGTCGTGCACTTGTTTTTCTGTTGTTACTTTTGTTGTTTAAATTGATATCTAATTGGTTGCTTTACTTCGTTATTTACATTATTTGATATTTCCCCCCTCAGCATGTTCCCCTTTATTTGTATTTAGCTGCTTACTTATTGTTGTTATTATTTTCTCTGTATATGATTAAACGACACATGTTTAGTTGGTTGTCGTGTCCTAGCCTCGTCACTACTTCGCAGAGGTTAGGCTCGACACTTACTCAGTACATGGGGTTGGTTGTACTGATACTATACTCTATTTTTCGTGCAGATCCGATACAGGACCCTACGGACCTTAGAGTGAGGACGCTGCCTTCAGTCCATTGGAGATTCCGAGGTAGTCTTGCAGGCGTTCGCAGGCCTTGACGTCCCCTCCTACTTTATTTTCCATTCTGTTCTTCTTTATTCTCAGACAGATGTATCTATTTTGTTCAGACCCTTAGATGTAGTATTCATAGACAGTCCGTGAAGTTGTGACACCAAATTCTGGGTTTAGTATTATTATTTTCCTAATGGCAATTAATCAAGTTGTTAGACTTCGTTTTCGTTCGCACTTTTATTTCTGCTGAGTACATCACCGGTTATCTGTTAAAAATAAATGAATAAAGTAAATAAACATTAACGTTATCTTGCCTAGCGGGTTCAATGTTAGGCGCCATCACGGTCCCGACGGTGTGGAAAATTCAGGTCGTGACAATTTAATTCCAACCGTAACAATATGTAGATATTAATAGTAACCATATAAATCCATTGACTAAGGTTGTAGTCATATTGTCCTGCCCCTTTTTTCCTCGCGGAGTCCAGGTTTCGACATTTTGGGACAACTCATTTCCCTTTGGGACGGGGTATGGAATTTGAAGAGTCGTCACCTAACGGATTAAGGTGCATTAGGGAACCTAAAGCAAATATCTCATAAATCGGTTTACTTTACCACAGATTGGGTAAGGGGTTGAAATTACCTTGAGGGGAAGGTGTTAGGCACCCCTCGAGGTCCACAACGGTGGGTCCCGGCCAAACTCAATTTAAGCGAATTAGTCATAAAGCAGTTTAAACAAATAGAGATCATTTAAAACAGGAATAAAGGGGGTCCTAGGTTTATTAGCCTATAGGATCACTTCTATGCAATACTCGGTAACCTTCCTCAAATAGAGGTGTCACGCGTAGAATTAGCGCACATGTCATCATCTCCTTTACTACACAATTACCATTCCCCTTTCAAATTATCATCTAAGCGTTCTAATAGTATCCGGTGCGTATTCTATGCGTGCGCTAGAGGTGTTAATCGGGTGGGCCGGGCCGGGTTGGGTAGGGGAAAATGTGAACCGCACGGGTTACGAACCGGGCCGGTTACGGGTTGAGACTTAACGGGTTTAAAGGGTTCGGGTTCATCCGGGTAAAAATTAAACCGTAAGAGTTACGGGTAAACTGGGCCGGGTCGGGCCGGGTTAACAGTAAATTGTTTTTTTTTCAAATTTTTTGTATTTGTTATAACTATCTTAAAAATATAAACAAAAAAATAAACTTATAAAAATAGTGTTTGAATAAAGGATGCAAAGACTTTAAAATTCTTATATTTGAATATATCATTAAGAATTTACTTATAATTTGCAAGTTCAAAACATCAAACTTGCAAATTAAAGTTTACATTTAATACTTCAAATTAAAGTTCAAACTTGCATTTATACGTCTAATAATATTAAAATAACAAACTAAAACATTAAGCATAAATGTATAATACGTCTTATAATATTTAAAAAAAAATGTAGCCGTTAAATCCGGGCCGGTTTAACCGGTAAGTGCACTGTTCATTTTGACCGGGTTGGACCGGTAGAAAAATTATAAACGGACCAACCCCTTCTACCCCTCCTACCCAGCCCACCCGGACCTCTTCGTACCGGGTCGGTCCGGTTCCGGTTTCAACCGGTCTGGGTCGGTCCGGAAACGGGTCAACCTGGAGCCTGTTTGACACCCTTAGCGTGCGCTACCTATCCTATACCTATGGCCCTGAAGGTGTTTAGGACCTCTATTTTAAGGTGGTTCTAGACTCACCTATGTTGCTTAAAAGGAGAAAACTAAGCGACAAAAAAATCATATGGGACTGTCACATAAGGAGCAATTAAAAGGGCTCATATTTACCTCCACAAATAGACAAATAGTTGCACGCTTATTTAAACAAACAGTTTTAAATGATTTAGGAGTCCTATATGCAGGATATCTAAATGAGCATAAACAGAATATATAGTTGTTTTATTAAGCGAGGCAACGAATAACTATAAATTTTCCTACTGATTTTACAGAATCTGAGCACGTTTCAAGCAGGAAGAAAATCACAATTTTAACACAGGATTTTAATTACCCCACAGGCTTGCATAAGTGATAACCAGGCAGAATCCTATAGACATGATATCTAAACGTTAACCAGACCATGATTATAAACTGTGATTGATTCTAATAGGCATATTTCATCTTGTAGATCCTATAGGCATGTTTTCTATGTGCTAAAATTGATTACAAGCATTATGACATCTAAACATAGAAACTGATTTCATACATTTTTCTCTATAGGTGTCACACCTCTTTTATGTCCCATAACCCTATTACGAGGTTGAGTTAGAAGAGTTTTTCCCATCGAAGTGACGTTTTGAAAAGGGATTATTTATTATTTAGAGTCACCACTTGGAATTGTGTTTTGGTGTTCCAAGCCACCTTTTATCTTGAATCCCTTAACAAAGGATGGTTTGACTCTTAATTTATGGTCTACGAAAACAGAAGACTGAGTAAGGAATTCTGTTGACCGAGGGGAAGGTGTAAGGCACCCCTCGAGTCCCGCGGTTCTAGCACGGTCGCTTTATTGACTCATGTAAGGCTTAAATCAATTTTTAG
>ML412353.1:0-30116 GCA_005239525.1 Nicotiana knightiana | reverse complement strand
AAATATCATAACAAATATGTACCGGGCTCCGGAACAGAAATATGGGCCCGATACCAATGATTTTAAATATTAATTCTTTTCTTTATTTCATAAATATTTCAACAAAACAATTTCTTTCAAAAATTGATTTCTAAGGCTTGGGACCTCGGAATTCATTTCCGAGCATACGCCCGGGTCCCATATTTTACTGCGGACCTCCTGGGATCATTGAAACACAGATCGGAGTCTGTTTACTCAAAATGTTGACTCAAGTCAACTAAAACCAAATTTTTAATTCTAAAAATTATTATTTCTTATATTTTCACATAAAAGCTTTCCGGTTTCATGCCCGAACTTTTCACAAAAATCGAGGTAGTTAAAATTAATCTTTTTATGGCTAATAATTCTAGAACGGAGTCTAAATTCATAAAATGATCCCTTGGGTCATCACAAAAGCACGCATGCATAATTTTCGAAGACATAGTAAAATATAGTTAGAAATTGGTTAGATAAACCAGTGACGGTGATACGATCAAAGACATTGTGACTGCTTCTGCCGTAGAATTTTGAGGGTCCTTCTCAAAATTTTGCCCCAGCCAACTGAATAACACTTTTGACTGCTCTATATGTTGCGATTGGCTGAACTTGCTTCGGAATTTTGAGGATCCTCCCCAAAATTCTTCCCCAGTTTCTGATTATGGGGGAAATGGAAATTCTATTGAATTGTGACCGAACCCACAGGTCTACCTATCCCCTCATAAACAAGAATCAGGTCGAGCATAGTTCAATTTACATCATGTAGAAAAGCGTAGGATGATTTACGCGTAATATCTTTTGACTCATCTGAGTTGATTGGTTTTGGCCAAATTTCTCCGTCCATTTCTGCGAGTATGAGGGATCCTCCTGTCAATATCCTGTGAACCATGTAAGGACCTTTCCAGTTGGGAGAGAATTTCCCTTTGGCTTCACCTTGATGCGGGAATATCTTCTCAACACCAGATGCCCCGGTGTAAACTGTCTCGGCTTGACTCTTTTGTTGAAGGCTCTGGACATTCTGTTCTGATAAAGTTGTCCATGACATACCACATTCATCCTCTTTCTGTCTATGAGGTCTAGATGCTCATAACGGCTCTTTATCCATTTTGTGTCGTGAGCTCAGCTTCTTGTATGATTCTCAGGGAAGGAATTTCTACTTCGACAGGAATGACAGCTTCAGTACCATAAACCAGCAAATAGGGAGTTTCACCGATTGATGTGCAGACTCTAGTACGTTATCCCAGTAAGGCGAATGGTAGCTTCTCGTGCCATTGTTTGTGATTTTCTACCATTTTCCTCAGTATCTTCTTGATGTTTCTGTTGGCAGCTTCCACGACTCCGTTCCTTTGGGGCCTATGTGTTGTGGAATTCTTGTGCTTGATTTTGGAAGTCTCACACATGGATTTCATCAGATCTCTGTTGAGAGTGGCGTCATTTTCATTGATGATGGACTCTGGAACCCCGAACCTACAAACAATTCGATCACGAACAAAATCCGCAACAACCTTCTTGGTTACAGCTTTGTAAGATTTAGCTTCAACCCATTTAGTGAAGTAGTCGATAGCTACTAAAATAAACTGATGCACATTTGACGCGGTGGGCTCGATCAGACCAATGACATCCATTCCCCAAGCGGCAAAAGGCCAAGGTGAACTTGTTGCATTAAGCTCGTTTGGTGGCACTTTTATCATGTATGCATGCACTTGACATTGATAACATTTCTGAATATACCAAATGCAATCCGTTTCCATGGTCATCCTGAAGTAACCTTCCCTGAGTATCTTCTTGGCCAAGACAAAACCATTCATATGCGGGCCGCAGGTCCCAGCATGTATCTCCTCAAGCAACTTAGAAGCTTCCTTTGCGTCGACACACCTTAATAGTCCCAGATCAGGAGTTCTTCTATATAGGGTTCCTCCACTATGGAAGAAATGGTTGGACAACCTCCGAAGTGTGCGCTTTTGAGTATGGTTTGCATGCTCCGGGTATTCTCCTTTTTCCAAATACTCCTTGATCTCGTGGAACCAATGCTTACCATCTGTCTCATCTTCTACGTGAGCACAATATGCCGGCTGATTATGGATACTTATTGGGATATGATTGATGAAGTTCTTATCTGAATGTTATATTATTGATGACAAAGTATCTAATGCGTCGGCAAGATCATCCTGAATTCTGGGGACATGCCGAAACTCTATCTTTGTGAAACTCTTCTTCATTTCTTGCACATGATGCAGATATGGAAATATCTTAGAATTCTTGGTAGCCCATGCAAAGAAAAGGCAGCGCTTAGCCTTAAGAAATATTTGAGATAATGCTTAGTCTCATGCAAGGTCGGGACAGGGCTTAGTCCCATGAAAAGAGAAGGCAGAGCTTAGCCTTATGCAAATATGGAGGCAGGTCTTAGCCTCATGCAAGATTGAAATAATAGGTGATATCACAGTATTTCTTAGCTGGAAATGAGTTTGGTATCTTTATTGCTACGAAGGTTGGGATTCCAAGGTTTGCATATTCCTTATTCCTGCGTTGAAAGAAAAGTCGTGAGTTTTGCAGGGGAAGGTTGGTTCGTGCCTTCGTCTGCTTACTTGATTTTCTATGTTCCGTCTGAAGACCATGTTCAAATTATCGGAGTAGCGTTCGCTAAATCCGGGTTTATGTTCAAAAGCACGCATGCATAATTTTCGAAGACATAGTAAAATATAGTTATAAATTGGTTAGATGAACCAGTGACTGTGACACGATCAAAGAAATTGCGACTGCTTCTGCCGTAGAATTTTAAGGGTCCTCAAAATTTTTCCCTAGCCAACTGAATAACACTTTTGACTACTCTATATGCTGCGATTGCCTGAACTTGCTTCGGAAATTCTGCCCCAGTTTCTGATTATGGGGGAAATGGAAATTCTATTGAATTGTGACCGAACCCACAGGTCTACCTATCCCCTCTTAAACAAGAATCAGGTCGAGCATAGTTCAATTTACATCTTGTAGAAAAGCGTAGGATGATTTACACATAATATCTTTTGATTGCATCTGAGTTGATTGGTTTTGGCCAAATTTCTCCATCCATTGCTGCGAGTATGAGGGCTCCTCCTGTCAATACCTTGTGAATCATGTAAGTACCTTTCCAGTTGGGAGATAATTTCCCTTTGGCTTCATCTTGATGCGGGAATATCTTCTTCAACACCAGCTGCCCCGGTGTGAACTATCTTGGCTTGACTCTTTTGTTGAAGGCTCTAGACATTCTGTTCTGATAAAGTTGTCCATGACATACCACGTTCATCCTCTTTCCATCTATGAGGTCTAGATGCTCATAACGGCTCCTTATCCATTCTGTGTCGCTGAGCTCAGCTTCTTGTATGATTCTCAGGGAAGGAATTTCTACTTCGGCAGGAATGACAGCTTCAGTACCATAAACCAGCAAATAGGGAGTTGCCCCAGTTGATGTGCAGACTCTAGTACGGTATCCCAGTAAGGCGAATGGTAGCTTCTCGTGCCATTGTTTGTGATTTTCTACCATTTTCCTCAGTATCTTCTTGATGTTTCTATTGGCAGCTTCCACGACTCCATTCCTTTGGGGCCTATGTGTTGTGGAATTCTTGTGCTTGATTTTGAAAGTCTCACACATGGATTTCATCAGATCTCTGTTGAGAGTGGCGGCATTTTCATTGATGACGGACTCTGGAACCCCGAACCTACAAACAATTCGATCACGAACAAAATCCGCAACAACCTTCTTGGTTACAGCTTTGTAAGATTTAGCTTCAACCCATTTAGTGAAGTAGTCGATAGCTACTAAAATAAACTGATGCACATTTGACGCGGTCGGCTCGATCGGACCAATGACATCCATTCCCCAAGCGGCAAAAGGCCAAGGTGAACTTGTTGCATTAAGCTCGTTTGGTGGCACTTTTATCATGTATGCATGCACTTGACATTGATAACATTTCTGTACATACCAAATGCAATTTGTTTCCATGGTCATCCAAAAGTAACCTGCCCTGAGTATCTTCTTGGCCAAGACAAAACCATTCATATGTGGGCCGCAGGTCCCAGCATGTATCTCCTCAAGCAACTTAGAAGCTTCCTTTGCGTCGACACACCTTAATAGTCCTAGATCAGGAGTTCTTCTATATAGGGTTCCTCCACTATGGAAGAAATGGTTGGACAACCCCCGAAGTGTGCGCTTTTGAGTATGGTTTGCATGCTCCGGGTATTCTCTTTTTTCCAAATACTCCTTGATCTCGTGGAACCAATGCTTACCATTTGTCTCCTCTTCGACGTGAGAACAATATGTCGGCTGATTATGGATCCTTATTGGGATATGATCGATGAAGTTCTTATCTGGATGTTGTATTATTGATTACAAAGTAGCCAATGCGTCGGCAAGCTCGTTCTGAATTCTGGGGACATGCCGAAACTCTATCTTTGTGAACCTCTTCTTCATTTCTTGCACATGATGCAGATATGGAAATATATTAGAATTCTTGGTAGCCCACTCTCCTTGTACCTGGTGCATAAGCAAATCCGAATCGCCGATTGCTAGCAGTTCCTGAATGTTCATGTCAACAGCCATGTTGATCCCTAATATGCAAGCTTCGTATTCCGCCATGTTGTTGGTGCAGGGGGATCTGAGTTTTGCAGATACTGGATAATGTTGACCAGTTTCTGATACCAAGACGGCTCCAATGCTGACTCCTTTGAAGTTCGTTGCTCCGTCAAAGAACATTCTCCCACCGTCGTAGGCTTTAGCAATGTCTTCTCCTACGAATGATACCTCTTCATCGGGAAAATACGTCTTCAAAGGCTCATATTCTCCTCCCACAGGGTTTTCAGCAAGGTGGTATGTCAGTGCCTATCCCTTGATTGCTTTTTGATTTACATAGACGATGTTGAATTCACTCAACAAGATTTGCCATTAGCCAGTTTTCCAGTGGGCATGGGATTTTGGAAGATGTATTTCAAAGGATCCATCCTTGATATGAGATATGTTGTATAGGCATAGAAGTAATGCCTCAGCTTCTGAGCTATCCAGGTCAAGGCACAGAAGGTACGTCCCAGCAGAGAGTACCGTGCTTCATAAGGTGTGAACTTCTTACTCAGGTAGTAGATGGCCTGTTCTTTTCTCCCTGTCTCGTCGTGCTGCCCCAGAACGCAACCGAAAGCTCCATCTAGCACTACAAGGTAGAGTAGCAGTGATCTACTGGCTCTGGCGGCACTAAAACTGGTGGTGTTGATAAGTACTTCTTGATTTTGTCAAAAGCCTTTTGGCAATCCTCATTCCAACTAGTTGCAGCGTCCTTCTTCAACATCTGGAAAATTGGCTCACATATTACTGTGGACTGTGCTATGAAACAGCTGATGTAGTTAAGGCATCCCAGGAAACTCATCACATCTTTCTTACTCTTTGGCAGTGGTAACTCTTGGATGGATTTGACCTTCGATGGATCCAATTCTATTCCCCGGTGATTGACGATGAATCCTAATAGCTTTCCGGTAGGAACCCCGAATGCACACTTTGCGAGGTTTAGCTTCAGGTCGTACTTCCGCAGTCTGTCGAAGAATTTCCTCAAGCATGCTATGTTATTTGTGACCTTCTTGGATTTAATGATGACATCATCCACATATACCTCGATTTCTTTGTGCATCATGTCATGAAAAATAGTAGTCATGGCCCTCATGTAGGTGACCCCAGCATTCTTTAGGCTGAATGGCATCGTCTTATAACAGTACACACCCCACGGTGTAATGAAATTCGTTTTCTCAGCGTCCTCCTCGTCCATCAAAATCTGATGGTAAGCGGTGAAGCAATCCACAAAAGACTGGAGTTCATGCTTGGCACAATTGTCGATCAAGATGTGTATATTTGGAAGCGGGAAATCATTCTTTGGGCTGGCTTTGTTGAGATCCCGATAATCGACACAAACTCTAACTTTTCCATCCTTCTTCGGAACTGGCACAATGTTGGCTAGCCAAGCTGGATATTCAACTACCCTGAGGACCTTGGCTTTGATCTGCTTAGAAACTTCCTCGTTGACTTTCAGGCTCATATCATGCTTGAATTTCCTGAGTTTCTGCTTTACGGGCGGACACATTGGATTTTTGGGAAACTTGTGGGCCACAATGGACGTGCTTAATCCGGTCATATCGTCGTAAGACCACGCAAAGATGTCTGCATACTCTTTCAAGAACTGAGTGTACTCCTCTTTCTCTGACGGTGACAAGTGGATGCTAATGCGGGTCTCCTTGACGGTTTCAGAATTTCCCAAGTTAACTATCTTAGTTTTGTCCAAGTTGGACTTAGGTTTGTTCTCAAAATCCACTACTTCTCTGACGATCTCCTCGGGTATTGCATCCTCTTCTTCTGGATCACTATCCTTTTGTTGTGTTGTCTCATTACATGTCACAGTTGTCGATTCATCGAGATAGGAAATAGTAATGTTGTATGGATAAAGATACGAGAGAAAAATGGTAATAATAAACATCAATTCATTGAAAGAGTTAAGCAAAACTGATTTTTCAAATAGTAACGTTTTTGGAATATTGAAAAATATTAATTAGAACAAAAGTGCAAAAGTGGAAATCATTTTTTTTTAAGAAAAGTGAACAATTCTATTCAGCCTTGCTACCCCGGAACTCGTCGGGCCCTTGACGGTCTAACAGTCCAGTTCTTTAGGAATGCTCCTCTCTCCACAGCTTGGATAGTATGGACTTCCTCCTCCTCCTCCTCCTCCTCCTCCTCCTCCTCGACAATTACACAGCAGTCTATGTCATCATCTTCCAAGAACAAACTCCTCAAAGCTGCCAACGCTTCTTCTTCATCTGATCCCCATATAATATCAGCCTGATGAAAGGTCTGATTCAGGTATGGCACAAGCTGCGAAAGTGGATAGTATGGACCATGCCACGGTGGGGACCAATCTTGGTATTCTTGCTAGGTGTATTGGTATCCCAAACCAAAAGTGGTACCATGGCGCTTTGGTTGTATTGGTTTGGAGATGCCCTGAAAATTCTTACCAACCCCCTTTGCCAGGCTCATATCCTCCCCATGCTAGCATGTTTGCTATCTTTCTACTCTACCACTTACCTTTCTCAATCGCGTCGACCCGCTCGATACGATGGTAGGTTTCTCCACCTAACCTTCTTCTGTTTTCAATCATCGGGATAGCCTGATTAGTGTAAACGGGATTGCTCCCATCTCCATGGATAATTACTTCCTGGTGGTTCCATTCGAACTTCACGGCCTGATGTAAAGTAGATGCTACAGCCCCAACGGCGTGTATTCATGGTCATCCCAACAGCATATTGTAAGAGGCGGATATGTCCAGTACATGAAACTCAACATCAAACCATGTAAGGCCCATCTGCAGACAAATACTAGTTTCTCCAATGGTAGCTCTCTGAGACCCATCGAATGCTTTCACATTCATAGTTCACTCTCGTATCTCATGTAGGCCTTTGCCAACCTTTTCAACATTGTAAATGGGCAAATGTTGAGGATGGATCCTCCGTCAATCAAAACTCTGGTGATAAACTTATCTTCGCATTGCACTGTGATGTGCAGTGCCCTGTTGTGATACAACCTTTCAAGCGGCAGCTCATCCTCGTGGAAGGTGATTTTATGGATTTTTAGCACCTGCCCCATCATATTGGCCATTTCTCCACCAGTGATGTTGTTGGATACATATGCTTCACTCAACACCTTCATTAGAGCATTCATGTGTGCCTCAGAATTTTGCAGCAGCAACAAGATAGATATTTGAGTGGGAGTCTTGTTCAGATGATCAATGACGGAGTAATCCCTTGCATGTACCTTCCTTCAGAGGTCATCTGGACCAGTCTCAATGACGGGCAGTTTGTTAGAAGCTTGCTTACTGGTTTCTCCTAAGTGTTCAGGTGTATAAACCTTTCCTGTTCAGGTCATTCCTTGTGCAGCGCCGGGTTCTTCTATCTATGACTTTCCTTTTCTTCTAGCCTCGGCCACATAATCCCAAGATACAGCATTGAAACTGAAGGGTGGTGTGTATGCCACCGTTACAATGAAATGTATGGCCACCTCCACTTCAAATGGAGTGAGTATTGATGCAGGTGGCGATACTTCTACTTCTAAAGGAACCGATGCGGCTACCTCACCTCCAACTGGTGGTTGTACCTGCACCACAATGGGATCGAGTGTGACTGCAGGTTTCTTAGGATCATCACCTTCTCGAATAAGCCCGATTGATCCCTTGGGATCCCACTCTTCATCAGTTTCTATCACATTGACCCCTCCACCCCTATGATCTGGGAGAGGATTGTTGCGGACATTGGGTGCAGCTTCCTTCGCCTGTATGACCTTACTATCAATTAGTGTTTGTATCTTGTTTTTCAAGGTGTGGAACTCATCAATAGTATGTCCCTTCATGATGGAATGATATGCACAGGTCTTGTTTGGATTGACCCATTGAGATGAATTCTCCATTGCCACAGCGGGAATAGGGGTGACTTTCAACCTTTTGTATAACTGGTCGATGGTTTCAACAATGATGGTGTACTTTCTGGGTGGTTTGCGGTCAAAATTAGGCCTGGGTTTTTGGTAGTTTGGACGAGTTGGAGGTGACTGATAATAGGACAGTTGGGTGTTATAGGTGTAGTAGGCGGTAGCAGGTTGGGAATATCTGGAAGGTGATGGTTGGTATGTGGGTGGAGGTGTTTGGTATGTGAGTGGAGGGGTCTGGTATACAAATGGAGTTTTGGGTCCCTGGGCCACCATTATTGTTCCCACATCTTTCTTCTTTGATATACCACCTGATTGCAATGTTTTTCGTGGCCTATAGTGCCTCGAAATTTGTCACCATCCCCTTTTAATACCCTCTTCAATCCTCTATTAGGTTTTGATGATATCGGAGAACTTATGATTCTCAATAACCATTAGCCTTTCGTAATATCGTGGATCCTATGCCCGAACAAAGAACTTGTTCATCTGATCCTTGTCCAATGTTGGTCTAAACTTGGTTGCTTCTGAACTCCATTGAGTAGCATACTCACAGAACTCAGTTGGCTTCTTCTTTAAGTTCTGGATAAACCTGTCCATGAAGTCGGACGCCATGCTCACCCAATTGGCCCACTTCTTAGGATTCTGACGTATTTACCAGGACAGAGCATCTCCGGTAAGACTCCTCATGAAGAGCTTCATTCAAATCCTTTCATCTTTTCTGACCCCCACAAGCTTATAAGTCCTCAGATGAACCTTGGGATTACCCGTTCCGTCAAACATTTCAAACTTGGGAGGTTTGTAACCCTACGGCAGTTCCACATCCGGTTGTATGCATAAATCCTCATAGTTTAGACCTTCTATTCCTTTTACCCCCTTCAATACCCTAAACCCAACTTGTCAACTTCTTGAGCTCTTCAGCCATGTTCTTGATTAGCAGGTCCTTCTCAACGAATTCTAGTGTATATGAGAGTGGTTGAGTGGAGTGAGGTAGGGTTTCTACGTATATAGGGTTGTTCTGGTGAAGTCTAGGATTTTGGGCATAATGATGATCATTGGTGGAGTTTTGGGGTTCGGGAATAATTTGTGGGGTATTTTGGGGAGTATGGTAGGTGTTTTGTGGGTATTGAGTAGGGAGATGCTGATTTTGAGGAGGGATTGTATACTAGTGAGGTACGGGAGGATTATGTGGGTGTTTGTTGGGCGTGTTCTGGGTGTTGGGGACATTCAATGTGAGGGAGAGATTTGCCAAGTTGCAGACCTGCTCAAGCTCGCCCTGTAGTGCAAGTATCTTCTGCTCAAGCCATAAAGCAAAATATTTTGGGGCCTGAGTGCCCCGACCATCGCAAGCTTCCCCATTCTCAACATGCGCAGTGTTGTATGTTCTGATGTTCTTCATATCATCCATTTTAGCTTTCCCTTTGCCTTTCGGTACACTTGGAGGAGGAGAAGGTGGAGGGCCCCTGGATCTTGTATGATAAGCTGATACCAAAATGGGAATGGGCATGGGAATAATCAAAAAGGAAAGAAAAACAAAAGGTAACCCAGTCAATAAGGGTTCCAAAAAGAGTATTTGCAATATCTAAACACATAGTGCGGGAACGTAAATTCGCATCCTAATTTGGGAGCCTCGTTGTGCCCGAGGTAGGCCTAGCGACAAGTTGATTTGGAGAATTTTAGTGCCAATAATTGCCTCATTTCATTCATGTAAAAGTAGATGAATCTAAAACGAAAATAAATAAGATAAGTCATTAGTGACACTCGGCCTTATTACATTTGGAAAAAGCAGGTAAATCTAATCTACTTGGTCCCAAAAGGACCTTCCCCAGGCTTTATCTTCTTGTCTCTGACGATCAGGTTACCCAGGTCGTGCACGCCCAACAGCAGGTATACTCTCGCTAGATGTCCTCCTTCGCTTCCCTCAACATTCTGGCAGTCGGCGACTCTTTTCCTCGTCTTCCCCTCCAGCTCCATCAAACCCTGCTCCAAATATTCCAGCCTTTCATTAGATTTGATAGCACTTTCCCTTCATTCATTGATCAGTTCCATATCAGTCTTGTGTTGCTCCAGATGCTCGGCCTCGGGCTCATGAACCCTTTTGTGCAGTTTATTAAATTTCACCTAGGCTTCAGCAACTTCGTCTATGACCCTATTTCCCGACCGATTCTCGGCTCAACTACCCCTGCTATGTTGTCTTCCAACCATGATAGGTAAAAACGTACATGCCCTGCATGGTACCTGTCTGGATCGATGGTGTCCCTTTCTATAATAAACTTTAGATGCCACATATGATGAGCTTCATATTTATATGGGATGTCGTCATCCTGAAAATCTTCCCTATAATGACTCATTTTAAAACTCGCGGTATGACTTGGTTCCTACCTGCCTGTCTCATAACCCTGATGGGAACATAAGGGTATATGCCCCTTAACCCAATCAACACCAAGTAAAAAGCGTCCCTAGATCTGATGATGGACTCACTGGTAGGGAACCATTCGAACATCCATTGAACCTGGTCCTCAGTTAAATTGTCAAGAAACTGCGCCCATTCTGTAGCATTTTCCGGTTGAGCAAACCTGTCTGGGATGTAAGTCATTCTCTTATGGTGATGGAAGGCTATATGATCATTTCACACCCTTCGTGGAAACTCTTGATGATATTGACCCCTTTGGATATGCTCCAATAACCAAACCTATAATAGCATATTACAACCCTCAAAATGTTTGAACCCCTTCTGGAAGCGCTCCAAGGCTCGATAGATGTCAGCTATGATCATAGGGACAATGGTATATGTTTTCCCCTCGATCCCCTCCATTAAGGTTTTGTCTACCATGGCCAGTCTAGTGTGAATCCTTTCTCTTTTGCTTGGAAATACTATCATACCCAGAAAGCAAACAACGAACACAAAAACCTTGCGGTGAATATGACCCAAGGAAGTAATAGAGAACTCATCATGGAAAATACAGTAGGACTTGCCATGACCGTATCGTTCATATAAGTAGTCAAAGGGTACATAGGACTTCTTTAAGCACTCCAAATCATCGTGCTTTTTCAAATCCATCATTTTCAGGAATCTCCTAGCGATGCAATTTTCTGGCACCAATAAACTAGGATTGTCCCAAGGTAGCCCAACGAATCCCCCTATTTCTTCCAGGAGCGGGGTCATGTCATTTCTATGTTGCCAAAAAAGAACACGGACCTTTCTCCGTCCCAGAACATAGTGTCCACTTCGATCAACATATTGTTTGGTTGGATATTCAGTAAAGAGGGTAGGTTTCCGAGGACCCTTTTCACATGGTCCTTGTCACTTGGCGAAAGTTCCTCCCACCAATCCAACAATAATGGTGGTATTCTTTGGACCATGTCGAACCTGGGGATTTTGTGCCTCATTTCTGCAAAACAAATAAGGTTAGACCCTTTCCCTCTCCAGATTCGACTACTTATACATCAGTGATTAGCATATTGGCATTTATTTCTCCAAATTATTGCAATCGTGGTTGCTTCCGTTGGGATTATAGAAACTCCGGTGGACTTTTGGAAAAGGCTTTTCCTAAAGGGTTATTATGTGGACAACATATTAATCCCGGCTAGGTTTTGACCATGATGCATGTACAATAAATCAGAGTAAGGTTTCTATAGAGGTCTAAACGGGTACCCTCAAGTTGTCCACTTGAGGGGAAAAGGCACAGAACCGTCGACTGCGCCGTTGATCGACTAGTTTTACCGCAAATAAGCCTTTCTGAATTTAAAGGGTCATATATAGGAAGAGCGCAAACACTCATCAAGCGTTGTTATAGGATTGATTACGCACGAGTGGAATATAATGTTGAGCATGATTTATGCGGCAGTAAATAGCATGTTGTCACGTATTTGCACGTTAAAAGGCGGTATTTAATAATTGAAAAAGCAGTTAAGAAAGAAAAAAGAGAGACAAGTTAGTTTCCATAGTAAAAAGAAATCATAAATGCTTGAAAATAGACAATTAAATTCACATAAAGTGGGAAAGGGAAACGGTGCGCACGTATTAACAGAATAAAGCATGCTTAAAGACTAATTCACAAAAAGCAAGTTCGTTATGGTAAGAGCCTAGAAAAATCCCCAGTAGAGTCGCTATGCTATCACGCCCCCTTTTTCCCTGCGGAGTCCGGGTTTCGACATTTTGGGAAAACTTATTTCCCTTTGGGACGGGGTATGAAATTTGAAGAGTCGCCACCTAACGGATTAAGGTGCGTTAGGGCACCTAAAATAAATAACTCATAAACTGGTTTACTTTACCAGAGATAGGGTAAGGGCTCGAAATTACTTTGAGGGGAAGGTGTTAGGCACCCCTCGAGGTCCACAACGGTGGGTCCCGACCAAACTCAATTTAAACGAATTAGTAATAAAGAAATTTAAACAAATAGAGATCATTTTAAAACGGGAATAAAGGGGGTCCTAGGTTTATTAGCCTATAGGATCACTTCTATGCAATACTCGGTAACCTTCCTCAAATAGAGGTGTCACGCGTAGCATTAACGCACAGGTCATCATCTCCTTTACTACCCAATTACCCTTCCCCTTTCCAATTATCATCTAAGCGTTCTAATAATATTCGGTACGTATTATATGCGTGCGCTACCCGTCCCTTACCTATGGCCCTGGAGGTGTTTAGGACCTCTATTTTAAGGTGGTTCTAGACTCACCTATGTTTCTTAAAAGGAGAAAACTAAGCGACAAACAAAAATCATATGGGACTGTCACATAAGGAGCAATTAAAGGGGCTCATATTTACCTCCACAAATAGACAAATAGTTGCACGCTTATTTAAACAAGCAATTTTGAATGATTTAGGAGTCCTATAGACAGTATATCTAAATGAGCATAAACAGAATATATAGCAGTTTTATTAAGCGAGGCGGCGAATACCTATAAATTTGCCTACTGATTTTACAGAATCTGAGCACATTTCAAGCAGGAAGAAAATCACAATTTTAACACAGGATTTTAATTTATCCCACAGGCTTGCATAAGTGATAACTAGGCAGAATCCTATAGACATGATATTTAAACGTTAACCAGACCATGATTATAAACCAGTGATTGATTTTAATAGGCAGATTTCATCTTTTAGATCCTATAAGCATATTTTCTATGTGCTGAAATTGATTACAAGCATTATGACATCTAAACATAAAAACGGATTTCATACATTTTTCTCTATATGTATGATATCTAAGTGTTGAAGTTGTTTTTACACTTATTTCCTATATTCATGATGTCTAAGTGTCAAGACTGATTTTTTATATGTGTTTCCTATAGGCATGATATCTAGGCGAATGAAGGTGTTAACTAATTGCCAAGCGAGTTCAACAAAAGAACCTAGAAACATGATTTCTAATGCACACATAGAGGTTTTGAAAATATGGTACTTGAGGCAGAATTGATAACGACCTAGAAGCAGGATTTCTAAGATGCAAATGTGAAAATTTAGGATTTCAAAGAATGAGATAAGTCCTATGGGAATGATTTCTAATGCATATAAATCATCACCACAATAACCTATATGCATGATTTCTACCCGAACCCAACAAAAATATATACATACAAAGTCCTTCCCCAACCTTTATTAATAACCCTATATCTGTTTTACAAAGATTGTTATTACATGCCAATACAAATGAATTATATAATGAAAATCACTATATTATAGGGAGCCTTGGCAGGCCCAATGTCAATCCTGAAGCCAGGCCTTCAAGAAAGTCTGAGGTACACCAATAGTCCATAATACACCAAATGGCTTCTGGTGTGTCAAAGTTCCCAAGGGCCTCATGGACCCCGGGCAGTGCTCACACCAGAACCTTTTCAAAGAAATAGTTTTTTTGTAAACAAGTTTGGAAAGGCCATCCTCAGTGTGTCAGAGTTCGGAGGAGTCTCATGGACTCCTAGACAGTGCTCACACTGGAGGGGCAGGACCCTAAATATCTAAGAGTAGGAGTTGAAAAAAAAAGGTAGGAGATAGTTTTAGAAAAACAACTTGGATTTTAGAAGTGAACAAAAACATATTACAAGATCACAAACAAAACAGAACCACATCTTAGCAGATTGGTTCAGACATGGGTACCAATAGTCACAACAAAAGTAGGAACACTTGAATTATAGGCAGAACAGGGTCACAATTGAGTCAAATAAGGTTTCACATTGCTGAAGTTGACTTAGTTTATTAACTATTACTAGGTGGAATCATATAGACATGTATTTAGCAGACAGAAACATGCTGAAGTTAAAATGACTAATCAGACAGCCATACGGAAAAGGTAGCAGGAATTTAAAGCACATTCATCTTGAAAGAAGTACACAGAAATCATGAATTGATCAGGAACATGCTAAGGTAAATTATCAGCACATAGAACAGGACAGGAATGAAGACATGCTAGTTGAGAAGGAGATGGGCAGGAACTACATAGCAAACAGGAGCATCGAAGTTTGAAATAAACTATTACTATAAAACACATGGAACAACATAAAATAGTAAGAACTAAGGCATAGTGGTTAATGAAAAAGATGGTTAGGAATCATATTTCAAAACAGAAGCATATTGGAATTTATAATAAAATTGAAAACATAACATATACAAGAGAACATGATAACAGAAATAGGGGCATACCAGTTAAAAGATAGCAAGCAGGAAGGTGAAGGCAAGTTGAATCCAATAGTCTAGCCTTGGCTTTCAGCCGGCTAGACAGTGCAGCAAATACAAGTAATAGAAAGAATTACAATGGAGAGTGTGTGTGAGTAAGAGTTTGTGTGTGTGTGTTTCTGTATCTTTCTGAGTGTGTTCGTGTGTTTTCAAAATCAGAAAGGGGGGGATTATATAACACTTAGCAGGGTCAAATAAATAAGGCAAAGAATATTGGAGTTCATAAATAAGGCATACAAGTAAAATCAACCTGTTAATTGGGGCTAAGCTCATCAACAGAATCCGGGAAAGACCCCTTAAATTGGGGAGAATCAATTAACAGCTCAGATTGGGGTTTAAATAAGGCAAGAAATAAGTCATAGGCCATTTATAAGTCGGTTGGAATAAATTAGAACCCAGAAATTCAATCAATAGCATAATTAAGGAAAGTAGTACCAATTTATGTTTCACAAATAAGGAAAATAGGTAAAAATCTTAGAAAGTAACAATCTTAGCAGAATAATATAATTTCGAACCCTAATTAGTCAAATAAAATCAATTAATCTCTGTTAATTAAAGAAAAACAGACAAATATTGAAACGATCAATGAGATAAGCAGAAACCCTAAGATTTAGAACATAGACATGAGAATTAGTCGAACAAGTAAAGAAAACCAGAGTTAAACACTTAGAAATTATTTTTTAGTATTTTTGCAGAAACTTAAAGGGATGCAACCCTAGCTTTAGAGAAAACAAAAATCGGTTAATAATAAGAGAACACATAAAGTTTTTAAAATATCAAATTAAAATTAAAATTATCTCAGATCTACAAGGATCTGAACAAATTCGAGTAGCAAGAGACTAGGGTTTTAAAAATGACAGAGATGAGAAGAAAATCTGGCTTGGAACCATAGATTTGAGTCATAAACATGAAGATAACTGTACTCACAAATATAGAGATGAACATAGGCAGATTCATCGAGAAAATGAAGGACTGAGGCCAAGTTTGTGTCGAATCTCTTCGAGATTCCATCAAATAACATAAAAACCATACCACCAGTAAAGATAGGAGGCCAGATAAGACCTAAGATCAAAGCGGAACCCCATGGATTGAAGGGGGTTCAGGTGATGGGTGGGCTAGGGTTAGGGGAAGGTTGAGAGAGAAGAGAGGAAGATAGGATTTAGGGGCGGCGGAATTGGGAAAATGATTAGGTTTAGGGTCATTTGGTGTAATTAAAAAAGGAAATGGATCCTGGACCATTGATCTTCTGAGATCAACGGCCAGGATTCCATCTGGGGTTGGAGCGGGTGGGAAGAATTGGGTTTTGGGTATTGGGTTGTGATTCTAATTGGGTTGGGGTAATAATTTGGGCTAAGGTTCGAAATTAAAAGTGGCTATTTGTTAAATACCCAATCAATTTGGTAAATAATTCGTAAAAATAGCTAATAAATGATAAAAATTGATATTTATGTATGAAAATAATTTAAAATAATTATTTAATATTATAAAAATATAAAAGGTTATTTTCTTGTGAAATAAGGTAATTATGCACATGTGCTCTATTATTGCAAAGTTATTGCAATTATAACCCTAAAAATGTAAATATGGATGTTCAAGAAATAATTACAACTTAGTATAAATATAAATGATAAAATTAATCACTAAGATTATTATAAAACCATTTGCGATGCAATTGGTAACTATTTATATATAATAAAAATACTGGGATGAATTAATTGAAAATCCTTTAAAAATGCAGTAATTATGAAAAATATTAATTGATGTTCATATATGCATTTTGAAAATAATATAGGAAAAATTGGGTATCAACACATATAACCTATGTTAATTACATTGTTGCGATTCATAGTTATATTGATCGATTACATAATAGCCAATAGATAATTTCATTCATTAAGGTCATACGTATTGGCCATTAATTATTAATAACAACAATAGAAGTTCATTGACTAAGGTTGTAGTCATATACTACGCTACTATTAATTACATCACTGTGATTCATAGTTATATTGATTGTTTATGTAATAACCAATATATAATTTTATTCATTAAGGTCATACGTATCGGCCATTGTTATTCATGGCGACAATATAAGTCCATTGGCTAAGGTTGTAGTCATATACTACGCTAATGTTGATTACATCATTGTGATTCGTAGTTATATTGACCGTTTATGTAATAGCTAATATATATTTTCATTCATTAAGGTCATACATATCGGTCAGTAGTTATTCATGGCAACAATATAAGTTCATTGACTAAGGTTGTAGTCATATACTACGCTAATGTTAATTACGTATTTGCAATTCATATTTATATTGATCGTTTATATAATAGCCAATATATAATTTCATTCATTAAGATCATACGTATCGGCCACTAGTTATTCATCGTCCCTATGTAATATTCATTTTGACCTCAATTGTCAAATTATTTAATTCAAACCATAATAATAAGTAGATATTAATAGTAACCATAATTCATTGACTAAGGTCGTAGTCGTATAACCTATGTTAATTACATCATTGATCATTTATGTAATAGCCAATATATATCCATTAAGATCATACGTACCAGTCATTAGTTATTCATAGCAACAAAATAATTTCATGACTAAGGTTGTTGTCATATACTACGCTAATGTTAATTAAATCGTTGCGATTCATAGTTATATTGATCATTTATATAATAGCCAATATATAATTTCATTTATTAAGGTCAAATGTATCGGCCGTTAGTTATTCGTGGCAACAATATAAGTCCATTGACTAAGGTTGTAATCATATACTACGGTAATGTTAATTACATCGTTGCAATTCATAGTTATATTGATCGTTTATGTACTAGCCAATATATAATTTCATTCATTAAGGTCGTATGTATCGGTCACTAGTTATTCATAGTCCATGTGTATAGGGTTGTGCGTAATTTGATAAATACTGAATTACCGTACCGATACTGAAAATTTTGGTATTCGGTATTCGATATTTTGATATTCGTTATGGTATTTGGTTTAAGTTTAAAAAAAATTAGTATTAGGTATGGTATTTGGTACTTTAAAATGAAATACTGAAATACAGATACTGTACCGAAATATATATTATATTACACAATACACTTTATTAATTATAATATAAGTATAAGAAATCTAAAATTTTAGTTTCTTTTATTCTATAAGTTCATCAATTAACTCTAAGCAAGTAACAAGACATTTCTCTAAGTTTTTTCTCTCTAGGTTGGTATATGTTGGTTTTGGACAAAACTAAATTTTTTAGTTTTGTACTTTTGAGTACTCTAATTAAGAATATTACCGTCCATGACTCTATGCACTAGTTAGTATTCAAATCGAATAAATCGAAGTTACCGAACCGAATAAAGCGAGGCCGAAAGGAGAAAAATCGAACCATACCGAATTTAATTAGGTAAGGTATTGGTATACCATTTTATGAAATCGAATACCGAAAATACCGAACCGAAATTTCTAAATACCGTACCATACCGACCGACGAACACCGCTACCTGTGTAATGTTCATTTTGATATCATATGTGAAATTATTTAATTCAAACTATAATAACAAGTAGATATTAATAGTAACCATATAAATCCATTTATTAAGGTTGTAGTCATATAACCTATGTTAATTACATCGTTGCGATTCATATTGATCGTTTATATAATAGCCAATATATAATTTCATTATTAAGGTCATACATATCGACCATTAGTTATTCATAACAATAATGTAAGTCCATTGGCTAAGATTGTAGTCATATACTACACTAATGTTAATTATATCGTTGTGATTCATAATTATATTGCTATTCACCTTTGAAGTGCTATGAACATCTAACGCTAGCTTTTTTGGTTTTTTCATTAAGGTCATGTAGTAACTGTGTTCTACCTTTGTCATTAAAATATTTATGGATTAATATGATTTTCTTATAATATTGTCTGTTATTTTTCCTTATATTATTTTTATACTTATTTTTCTTGTATTATTTACAAGGAGGAAGTATTGATACTGCTAAATCTGGTGAATTCAAATTTTCTTCCACCTACTAAATCGAATATCGTATTTTTTTTTAATGAAAATACAATAATTTGCTATACACATAAAATACAATGGAAATACAATATGATGTAAAGCCTTTTCAACCTCTTCCGTATGTGAACATGAATGATTTCACGCAGCTCAATGCTTGGAAAAGGGAAGAGGCTCTCCATATTTAATTTTCTGTTTTGGAGGAAAAATTATAGGGCTAAATAATTAGGAGGTCGTTGATGTAATTTCAGTCGTGTGGCCACGGTTGGGCCACATTAGCACCACACTAATTAAATTTGTGATTAACAGCATGTTTGGATAGTTGTTACGTGTCCTTTCATAATGTATCATATTGTATTATATAAAATTTAAATAACAATCAAAATAAATATTCTATTTAAAGTTACAATACGACACAATACAATAGGTAACAACCATCCAAACAAGCTGTAAGGATTCGTTGTCTATAAATTTTGTGTTTTTTTTTTTGGAATATTTTTACAAAAACATATTTGTCTATGATTTTTTAGAATTTTTTGGAGAATTTTTTATGATGAGTTTTTTTTAAAGCACAAAAAGTTATTTTGACTACTTTTTAAAACATTTCGGAACTTTTTTTCTCATTCACAAAACTGTAATTTTTTCAAGTGAAATACATGTTCAAACATCATTTTAAATTTTAAATATTAGTTTCAACTTAACTTCAAATACTATTTTTTTAAAATTATAAATTTTATGTCCAAACGCCTGTTAGGTTTCCATTTGAACATTGATTTTTTTATTTTTGTCAAAAAATAAAAAAAAACTATTTGTTTATAGAATTTGATGAGTTTCTGAAACGTTTTGAAGAAAAAATTTCAACTTCTTTTCCAGTAAAATGTATGTTTAAATACAACTTCAATTTCAAAAATTATTTTTTAATATAATTTTAAGAAAAAATCGAGTTTCAATCAAATTTATGCCCAAAGAAAAATGCTCTAAATATAGTGCTACAATATTTCTTTTGTTTCAACAAAGGAAAATATATTGGTGCAGTTCTTTTCTATTACAGTTGGTTCTAGAAAGTTAAATAAAACAAATGGATAATACAAGGCAAACCACGTGACTTCTTATTGGAATACAATTTATCTGTACAAATGTACATATGCTTCATTTTTATGCTGAAGATACAGAATACATGTGGTTGCACTATTGCATATATAGCCTTTTTTTCTTTAATCATTAACATTTTGTGCTCTTTTTTTCTCATTTATCTCCTCCCCTTTTTTCTCTTTTATCTCCTCCTCCTTTTCCACTATTACAACAACAAACAACATATACGGTATATTTTCATATGCGGGATTTGAGAAAGATAGTGTATGTGCAGATTTTACCCTTATTTTATGAAGATAAAAAAGTTGTCTCTGACGAACCCTCGACTATAGGAAAACATTTCAAAGCAGATTTGAAAAAGAAAATAGTAATGAATAAGAAGTCGTGTTGAGAATAATGAATTCTTTGCCTCTAATACTTGTATGAATTCAACATAGAGTAGGTTCCACATCATAACGAGTCATCTTGAGGAGAGTTCCAACTTGAAAGCTCAGCATTTTTGACAACTTTTGAAATGCTCTCCAAAACTTGGAAAGGTAATATGTCTCCAATAACAACCACTTTCTTGGTTTCAAGGTCTACTTGGTACATTGTCACCCCTGTTTGACATGAATTTGATTAGAACATCATTTAGAATTACTACTAGGTACAAGCTTTTACTTCATTAAGTACAACAAAATTGATATATGTGTTGGCATACAGACAATGTCTTATAGGTCACGGGTTCGAATCATGAAGCCTTGGAGACACAGTAAAGTTATTTCTATGTGACCTATAGATTACGGGTTCGATCCGTGGAAGCAGCCACTAATTCTTGCATTAGGATAAGTTGTTTACACCACACCCCTTGGGGTGCGGCTCTTCTCGAGCCCTGCATAAATACGAGATACTTTATGTATCGCACTGCCCTATATGGACAACACCTTACATAAATAAGAAATGACTCAAAAGTTAGAGCTTACTTTCTATAGTGTAAAAGTTCTTTATATGTCAAATTAAAATGATGTATAACAACAGATGGTTGTATATGATAAACCTAGTTTGGTAATCTAAAGACAAAATAAATAATCCACAATACAACTATTATATCTCTAACACCAAGCAAGTTGGTGTCAGCTATATATATAAAAATTCTCACGGACCACGTCACTCATTCACTACTAGTAAGATAAGAATTAGTGACTGTCAAATTTTGTAGCTAAACAGAAAAATTCGTCGCTAATCCTATTTAACGACATATTATCAAGAGACTCTGTTAGCTACCAACGATATATTAGCGGCAAAATTCGTAACAAATTTCAGTTTTTTTGTAGTGATTTAAACTCGGATAAAATAATATATGTATTGTCAAATTAGTATACATAAATAAGTTAAATCATAGAAGCTATTTACTGTTAAGATAATGACCTTTCTTTCCCTTAAATCAATTATGAGGAAGTTTGGTAGTGATTAAAGACAATTTTGTACTAGCTAGGAGAGAGGAGTGACTTGACATACCTTCCATTTTGGAGATGTGTTTCTCAACTTTCCTTGCACAACCATTGCAGTGTATGGACACTCTTAGCACCACAACCTACACCATATATTTTACAAAGTTTAACAATAAGGCTCCACATTCATATGTCATGAAAATTCCCTTTTATCTCAATCAAATCATATACACAAATTCTGTCCAAAAGAAAACCCTCAAACATTTTCGATTAGATTCTCCCATATTGATTTAGAGAGAACAAATTATGTATTAAAGTAAGGCCGTACGTCTAATTCAACCCGAAAAATAGCTCATAAAGAGAAAATTATCCAAGATTATATAAGGAGACAACAAGTCCCGCTACCAAAGTGAGATGATCTCACACTTAGGTGGAGGAAATTCCATTTAATCTCAAGCAAATCATATACACAAATAGTGTCCAAACTAACTTAAAAAGAAAATTGCCTCCCGTTAGATTGTCTCTTATTGATTTTGAGAGTGAATAAGTTATGTATTAAAATAGGATTGTATATCTAATTCAATCCGGAAAACTAGCTCATAAAGTGAAACTTATTCTAAGATTTGGGATTGAAAAACAAACCTTAGGCTTCAAATGGAAAGCTAGAGTTGGAGGTCCCACATTAATAATATCCTTAAGTCTCACCAAATGTTCATCTTCTGATGGATTATTCATCAGTGGCTTTCTTTCTAACAAATCATCATGATTTCCAAAGTCATTGATGCAAAAACAAGATCCTGATCCAGAAGAAGAAAGAGTAGTACTAAAACAGTCTAAAACTTTGCCAAAGCTTAGTTTCCTCATTCTAGAATATCAAATCTTTGCCCATATATATATATATATATGTATACCTCTCTTCTCTTTCAATGGCGATCAAAAGATTAATTCTAGTTCATTGGGAAAGAAATTAAAAGGCTTAACAAAGATCAATGAAGATAGTGAGGAAGAGAAGAGAGTCTGGACTACACAACCATTTTTGTAGGGAAGATAAAGTAGAAGGTAGTAGTTAAGAGAGGGGGACAGAATTTAAATTTAAAGAATTTAATATTTAATAATTCTAACAATGGTCTTGTTGTACTTTTAAAATTATAGGTGTAAATTTTAATATCTATTGAATTATAGTAATTTTCACGTATATATTTATATCCTATATATGTTTACATTCTGTATGTCCATGAATAACCTCTCTACCTCATACAAGGTAGGAGTAAGGTTTGTGTACACATCACTCTCTCTAGACTTTACTTGTAGCATCACATTGAATATTTTATTATTATTGTGTTTATGTACTGTACCGAGTTTCCTGAGCCGAAGATCTATCGGAAATAACATTTTTATCTTTATAAGGTGTACGTATACACTACCCTCTCCAAGCTCTACGTACGAGACTACATTAGGTTTGTTATTGTTGTTGTTATTGTATATTCTGTGTGTCGAAAATATTGGATTCGATTTAAACATATGGTTGTAAACTCCATTGGTCTCTTGGGACAAAGCAAAAGCTATTACTGCTTTCTACATGAAAAGCAGTCTAACTGTCTAAGTAGGGAATTTGACATGTGATGTGGAACTAAAAGGCACGTACAATTAGAGAGACAAAATCTCCAACATATTTAAGGGACTTCATGTGATATTAGTTGTTAGGTACAGTGAGAGCATCTATTTCATGTGACCATATACATACTGAGAAGTGAAGAATGAGAGAGAAATAGATAGTCCGAAACTTAAAGTTATTTTCGTCTGACATAGATCACGAATTCGAGTCCTGAAAGTCACTGACGTATATATTAGCGTAAATTGTTTACAACAAACCTTTTAAGGTGTGATTCTTTTCGGACATTGCGTGAATGCGAGATACTTTGTACACATACTATATCTTTTTAAGATAATAGTCACTCAAGCGAAAAAGATGTAATTAGCCAGACTTGTAGTTAGGGGTATTCATGGTTCGGTTTGGATCGATTTTTTCCTAAAAAGAATCCAAACCAAGTAAATCGGTTCTTAAATGTTGGAACCAAACCAAACCAATTAAGTCGGTTTTTCGGGGTTTTTTTATATTGTTTATCGATTTCTTTCTTAAATATGATACGTATACTACCAAACACATATTCCGGCGACTACATTTTCAACATAACACTATCAAACCAACTGCTCTTTGAGAAATCTACCATTTACCATGATATAAAGATGATAATTGAATCAAATATTGATGAATAATTTAAGCACTCAATTAAAAATTAATTATTTTTAACATGAAACAATTCTTGTACTTAGCAAAAATAAACTACCAATCAAACTAGAATGTAAAGGGAAAGAATTAGATTATTGTAATAACAAAGAACTAGACTTAAAATACAACGACTAATATGCATCATAACATTTTAGAAACTTTATATAAATATATGTGTGTGTGTGTATATATATATATATATATATATATATATATATATATATAAGTGTAATAATAAATTTAAATAGTTACTTTTATAGTCAATTTGGTTCAGTATTTTTCAGTTAATTTTTTGATTAAAATCAAAACCAAACCAAATTTGATTATTTTTTAAAATTCAAAATCAAAACTAAAATAAACCTAAAAAGTATCAGTTTTTAGATCGATTTGATACGATTTTTCAGATTTTCATGAACACCCCTACTTGTAGTCTTGAATACAGTCAAAATGTTACGAGTATAATATAAATATTAGAATAAGCAATTATATATACCATTTTAAGGCATTCTCTTTGTGGTGCGCCGCTGGTTATTTTCGTCTTGTAGCACCAAACTCAACTGTTCAAAGTTTTAATTGTAGTCCCTCCTGTCCCTCCCTGTCGTGGTCAAAAAGGGCAAAAAATTTAATAATTCAGGTTTAAATCTTAAAAATCAGGTTATACGAACATATGGGCAGGGCGGATGTTATAGCAAAGTGTTGTCATAGAGAACATATATTATAACATAACATAAAAATTGGTTCCAAAAAAACTTGGCTTTTATAGAGAAGTGTTGTAATATAGGAATGTTGTTATAGAAGGTCTGACTTTAGTAACAAATTCAATTGAACTAATAACTTTCGAACAATAATAATAACAAATTCAGTAAATTCCCACAAGTGGGGACTGGGGAGAATAAGATGTATGCAGCCTTACATATACTTTGGAAGGGCAAAGAAATTATTTCCGATAAACCTTCGGCTAAAGATCCATTAACTTTTGAAATGGAGTACAAATTTATGTTAATCCATAACTTTAAAAATATAATAACTCCAATATTTAAAACTTTAAGAGTTGAACGGGTAGAACTAAAATCTTGGATCAGCCTCTACGTGCGAGAGAGTGATAAAGAATGCCACTTATCCCTCTTCATTAAGGTTCTCAATAAGATTTAAATAGAAGTTGTAGGTTAAACCCTCACTTTTTTTTTATAGTTAGAACACAAAAAGGTAAGATTAACTGTATGTTTTTTTTTCTTTTTTTTTCCGGAGGGAGGGGGGGTGGGGGGGTTGTGATCGGAGATGGACGGTTCATCACTTCATTGTGGACCCGATATAGCTTAACATGTTTGATATTGAGAAAGCACTAGGACAATAAATTTCATTGATAATCTTTCGCTAAATTATTCGTAATTAACAGAATTTTTTTAGATATTATGTCGCTAATTTATCACTAAATAAAATTAACTATAAACATTTTAATTTAGCTACAGAATTTATCGGTTGCTAATTTTTATTTTTTTTAGCAGTGGAAAGTAATACCATTTAACTATTTAATGAAGCAAAGAGGGGAATATTTGGTGGATATAGGATAAACATATTAGACACATATATAGGGGTCAATGAATATGAAATCTTTGTCTACATGTACACAAATTTTATACCATAGAGAGAAGGGTATATAGGGCATTAAATTATTGAAGGGGGCCATTAAACCTCTATTATTTGTTCATTAAAAGTATGTAGTTTTATTATCTCATCAAGTTTAGTGAGTCTAGTTTTTCTACAACTAATTTGGTCCATGTGATAATGGTTCTTTGAGAAGAAGAAGACAAACTTATTCAAGAAAATATTCATTGTAATTCATGTTATACAAATGTCTCTCACATGACCTAGCTTTGCTAACTAGTTAGTACCTAACAAAAACTAAGCTGGAAATTTTGGAAGTTTCTCTTTTTTCACTCTTTTTTAGGGCACGATGTTTACGTTATATCACTTGAGGTACGATTTTTTTCCGAATCTTGCGTGAATAGGGAATACGTTGTGCAGCAGGCTACCCTTCTTTCAGTTTAATCTTTTGCTTTTCTGAAAATGGTGTATGATTTTAACTATATGAGTTTTGCAGTTTTGAAACGACGGTCTCAAGTTTTAATAATGGGATTCTAAATTTAATATATATATACAAATTTAATGAATTCCTTAACTCAAATTATTATTTAAACAAAAATTATTAAATTCGATCGAACTCGTATTTAAACTTCTACCTCCGCCCCAGCCAAAAGCAAGTGTCCCTTTGGTAGATATGGAAAGAGCACAATAGAAATACGATTAAAAATGTCAACGTTTTGAATTTATGGAACCAAATTATACATTATATTAAGAAAATTGCTGAAGTATTTCACATGTATTTCATTTGCTGATCTTCCATATTATTACATTTTACTAATTTCTATGAAAAAAGACCGTATGACTAAAGAACATTTGTAATGGATCATAAAAACGATCTCCCACTAATATTACTGAATTTTTTCTTCATCCGTATGAGAGAATGATGATCAGCTGATCTCTGGCTGGTTGTAGTTTTGAAGAATGTTTGAGCCCAGACAATAAATAGGACGCAGTGCACCGGTAGCTATTTTTAAGTATGCTATTTAAAGTATATTCGCAATGTATGATATATTTAAAGATTAGTCAATTCATCCAAATTTCAGTACGAAGTATTCTGAATTTTTGTATCCTAAATTTTTGAGCTGCTAATTTGAAATTTAGGACTTTAGTGTCCTAAATTTTTTAGCTGCTAATTTGAAACAGGACTAAGTGTCTAGAATTTCTGAACTACTAATTTAAAATTCAGAACATAAGATTCAATTTCTCGATACAATTTTTGAACTTTAGGACACGATGTTCTAAATTTTTGAACTTCGAGGTTTAAACTTCAAGACGTCATATCTTAAAGTTTGAGCAAATTGACTAATCTTTAAATACATTATGAACTATAAATATATTTTAAGTAACATGCTTAAAAGTGGCTAGCTGGTGTCATTTCCACGAAGAAATAAGGACTGGACTTTTTTGGCCTTTTGGTGCGTGGCCAACCCAAGAATGTTGGGCTCATTGGCAGGCCAGGACCCTAGCTGAACCTTTTGTGGGCTTCATCATTTCAAGGTTCAACTTTTGTCAGGCCGAGTGACCACGAAGTATATTCATCCCTTTATTGACAAAAGGCAGTTCGATTCATTAAGCTTTCGTTATGTGCGGGGTTCGGAGAAAAGACCTACCACAATGATTTATTGTACACAATCTTACCTTGCGTTTCTACAAGAGGTTGTTTTCATGGCTTGAACTTGTAACCTACTGATTACATGAAAGCAACTTTACCAGTTACGTCAAGGCTCCCCTTCCATCCCTTTATATACAATCACATCTAAATGAATTTTACTTACTTACCTTCGTGTAAAAGAAAGAAAATTTACCTGATTAATGTGCCTCAATCTGTCATAACAGGTAACCTTACCTTATTTACCATGTTACTAATCTCATTTTTTATCGACAATTTACTTTTCCGATTAACGCCTTCACTCGTTTCATTTACATCGTGCCCGCACTGAGGCACGATATACAACAAACAAATGGGGGAAAGCTATTGATCTTGAAAGGATATGTCATTATGGGATAAAATTAAAAAATAGTCATATTTATAAGTGATAATTGAAAAAAACCACAGTTTTAATAGAAATTTAATCACTTTTTATGTAAAGATAAATTTGAACAAAAACACTATTCAAAATCCGAAAAATATTCCAGCATAATATACTGGAGTTTGAATTATTTGCATGTGAACTTCCAGCATAATATACTGGAGTTCAAGCATAATATAATCCAGCATAATATGCTGAAAGTTCTTACACATGTGCTCTAATCTCTAGTATATTATGTTGGAATTTTCCTTGTTGCATCAAAATAGTGGCTATTTCTCAATGACTTTGCAAACACTGACTATTTTTCAATTACCAGTCCGGATACTGATTAGCCCATTCTATTCCACTAGTTTTAGGGTGTAGACAATAAATTGCGTCGAGAAAATAAAATCAAGACCGAAATATATTGCAACAATCGTAGTATTTGATTTCAAGTAATTGAGCGTTACAATCTCTATGAATCCTCTGATTCTACTTTTCTAGTATAAATTCAAGGGCCTTTGAGCTTGATCTTGAATTTGAATTTGGTTTATCCGTCGCGAACACTTTGATTGTTGCCANCATCTTGTTTGAAGATTTAACTTCATTTTATCTGAGGCATAGACCATTACACCATCTGGGCCAAAGATTTATTTTGTCTTAAGAGAAGACCATTACACCATCTAAGCTAATGACTTCATCTTGTTTGAAGATTTAACTTCATTTTAACTGAGGCGTAGAACGATTACACCGTCTGGGCCAAAGATTCATTTTGTCTGAAGCAAAGACATTACACCGTCTAAGCTAATGACTTCATCTTGTTTGAAGATTTAACTTCATTTTAACTGAGGCATAGATCATTACACTGTCTAAGCCAAAGGCTTTGCCTTTTCCATGCTTGGTAGGATTATATTATGAATTTGAGGCCATGAATATCGCATTTCTTAGCTAAATGCTAATAAACACTTTTCTCTCTTTTTGCAGTCTAAACATGGTTTACTTCAAAGACAGAATTTCTTCCTCTAATTCTCAATGCCTTATCATCTCGGACCATAAGGGAAGTAAGGCNGATTCTATTGGCTCTTTCTCGTGACTTGGCGTGCCACGTCATTTGACACGTGGGCATCCATTTGGGCCTCTAGGAAGATGGCATCTTGGGCTTAGTAAAGTGAGCTCATCACTTTAGCCCAATTAATTGGGTTAGCCCAATGAATTAAGACTTATTTATTTAATCCATATAGACTTATATAATTAATTCAATTATACTAGCCCATAATATTTATTTGGACTAGTATATTTAAAATATAATCCAATTACTTATTGAATTTAAATCCAATAAATTTTTACATACCTNTGCTTCGCACCACTACCCATCATGCTTGGAATTTTGCGAGCACCTTACCATGCCTAGGGCGTCGAATCATTAACAAGGAGACTTATTGGGGCAATGATTTGCCGTTCGGCGGTGAATCTCATTACGTTCCTGGCTACTGGGAATGGGCAGAAGATGTCTTAAGTAGGTGTCGCTTGACACTGGAGGGTGCAAGAATTTATGACGCCGTATATGCTTCACTCTTCACATATGATCGTAATACGAGCATCATGCAGGCTTTCTGTGAGGCATGGTGCCCTGTTACCAACACATTGCTTACCTCTGTTGGAGAACTATCCATATCACTTTGAGATTTGTATAAGATCGGTGGTTTGCCTATAGCAGGATCTCATTACGAGGAAATTGTGTNTTACTCAAATAAATATGGAACTTTGATATATAGCAGTTGTTCACATCGATAATTCCTTATGAAATCCACACATACGTACCAACTTTAACACGGACAAATTTACGCTGTCTTCAACTAGTATTACTTAGAATCCATCCAGGAATCAACTTACTTCTCCAACTTCAAGTTGAGAGCTGAATAATTAGGCCACGCCATTGCAGTTGATCCCACATCGATAATATACTGTNTATTTTGTAATTGAAACTTTTTTCGTAAATCGTGCCAATTTCATGCGCCTGACATATATATATTACTCAAATAAATATGGAACTTTGATATATAGCAGTTGTTCACATCGATAATTCCTTATGAAAGCCACACATCCGTACCAACTTTAACACGGAAAAATTTACGCCGTCTTCAACTAGTATTACTTAGAATCCATCCAGGAATCAAATTACTTCTCCAACTTCAAGTTGAGAGCAGAATAATTAGGCCACGCCATTGCAATTGATCCCACATCGATAATATACTGCTGCAAGTCATCTGCGGAGATCTATATAAACTTGCATGCTCGTATTTGTTGAGCATTAATTAGCAGTATTTGCAAGCCACTTAAGTCTATTTTGTGGATTCGGAAGCATTAACGCAAAGGTAATTTCTTCTTCTTTTCTTGTGCTTTTTTTTTTCTTTGTCATTTTTTTTTTGTAGATCAAACAAGAAGG
>ML412352.1:0-11496 GCA_005239525.1 Nicotiana knightiana | reverse complement strand
TGCGCATAAAATGTAAGGTATATCACATGTTAAACTATGCAATTTAGTCTCGCATCAGGTTGTGTTCCTTGAGTATATATTAATGATGTTGAACTGGTTTTGGCTATATTCGGAGCAATCAGGAGCCAACGTGAGGGGCAAAGTCATAGAGGACTAGTGTCGCGGCCCGGTAGAGGTAAGTAATGATCTTAAATCTTGTCCTGAGGGTATGGAACCCCGGACTGCATTATTTTCTCACTAAATTTGGAATGGCGCACATGTCGGATGACGAATATGTGGCGCGTACTGATTTTTGGATTGGACTAGGTCCTCTCCCCGGCAACTAATGAGTTGCATATTTACTCAAAATCTTATTTTAAATTATGTTCTAAAGATTTGTGAAATAGTTGGGCTGTAAGCCGTGTTTTGGGCCTCGTGTCGATCTATTTAGACCCCATTGAGGTAGTTTTACTGCTGTTTTCCTCACTACCTGTTGATGATTTTACTCAGCATCATTGTGCATACTATTTTATTGGAAACTCAGCCTGATTTACACTACATGAGCATTAAAATGATATTTTCGGGTCGAGTACCCTGTTATACTAATTCGACCGAGGAGCTTTTTGAGTGGTTCCACCGAGTATGGCTGAGGGCCAAGAGTGATGGTGAGGTGCTGAGTGATATTAGAGCTTGGGATGAAGGAGCCCCTCCGGATTATGTACACACCTCCAGTGAGCGCACCGAGTGCAAGTGATTGAGTGATTGGGAGGCATGAGTGGTTGTGAGGTGCTGAGTGATTGTGAGGTGCTGAAGGATTGTGAGGCATGCCCGAGGGGCTGATTATGAAACATGTTTTTTCCCAAGGGGCTATTTATGATTTTACTACATTCATTTGCATACCAAATCCTTGTTTTAAAGTTGTTAAAAATGTGCATTGTTTTAAGGACTTTTGTGAAGTTGATTTCTAAGGCATGATGATTTCGTATATCTATGTATACTATTGGAAAGTAAGGCTGTGTATATTGTGACTTGATGGCATTGATTTTTTTATGTGTTCCCTTGCTGCTTAGACTTGATTTATTTCCATTACTACTGAGTTGGCGTAATCACATTACTCCCTACACCTCTGTGTGCAGATTCAGGAGCAGATATGGAGCATTAGCTTTTATTTTGCAGCAGAGCCGGATCATGGGATATAGAGGTAGTTGTTCAGCGTTCGCAGAATCTCTGTTTTCCCTTCCTGATGTATTTAGCTTTGATTCGGAGTTTCGTATCATAATACTTTATTTTGGATTATTTCACTAGATGCTCATGACATGTTGGCTCCGGGTTTTGGGGATGGCAGTACTGTATATAAAATTTGCCTATTATATTAAGAACTTTCTGTATGTTGTTATGAATTGCTTGAAACTTAAATGGAATTTTCAAAAGGAAATGTGAACACGNAGTTTTGTATCATAATACTTTATTTTGGCTTATTTCACTAGATGCTCATGACATGTTGGCTCCGGGTTTTGGGGATGGCAGTACTGTATATAAAATTTGCCTATTATATTAAGAACTTTCTGTATATTGTTATGAAATGCTTGAAACTTAAATGGGATTTTCAAAAGAAAATGTGAACATGCGGTAGTCGGCTAGCCTAGTTCCACGATAGGCGCCATCACGGCCGGTTAGGATTTGGGGTCGTGACAGTTTGGTATCAGAGCCCTAGGTTACATAGGACTTAACGGTCATGAGCAGGTTTAGTAGAGTCTTGCGGATCGGTACTGAGACGTCTGTACTTATCTTCGAGAGGCTGCCAAACTTTTGGGAAACATTCTATCTTTCTTGAAATCTTTCATGCTGATCTATTGATTCTTGAAATCTGAACTTACGTTGTTTCATTCTCTCACAGATGGTGAGGACACGCCATACCGATCAGAGTGACCAGTCACCGGCTAGACCAGCGAGAGGTCGAGGCCGCGGTCGAGGCCGTGGTAGAGGTAGGGGCCAGCCCGCGCAGCAGCCGGGGCAGTACCTCAGGATCCCCCTATTGATCATGATCAGGTTCCCGCCGATGGTGTCCCAGCGGGACAGGCTCAGGCACCAGCAGTGCCTATGGTTATTCCGGGTCTTCAGGAGGCCCTGTCTCAGATATTGTCAGTATGCACCGGTTTGGCTCAGGTCGTTGCCATGTCTTCTTCTGCCACCACAGCTCAGGCCGGGGGAGGCAATCAGACTCCAGCTGCCCGGGCACCTGAGCAGGCTGCACAGGGTATTTAGGCACGGGGAGCACCCCAGCTCAGCTAGCTGCTCCGGTTCAGGATTATGTGGTCCCTACTATGCCTGAGGATGAGCAGCGCAGGTTGGAGAGGTTCAACAGACTTCTGCCTCTGACTTTCAGCGGTACAGAGGGCGAGGATGCTCAGGGATTTCTAGATAGGTGCTAGAGGATACTGCGCACCGTGGGTATTCTGGAGACCAGTGGGGTCTCGTTTGTTACCTTTCAGTTTGTGGGTGCTGCCTTTACTTGGTGGGAGTCTTTCGAGAGGCGTAGACCGGTTGGTTCAACACCTCTTACCTGGAAGCAATTCTACATGACCTTTTTGGAGAAGTATGTTCCTCAGTCCCACAGAGAGGAGCAGCGTAGGCAGTTTGAGTAGCTGCGCCAGGGAGAGTTATCAGTCACTCAGTACGAGATGAGATTTTCCGAGTTGGCTAGGCATGCTTCTGAGATTATCCCTACTGATAGGGAGAGGGTGAGGAGGTTCGTAGATGGTCTTTCTTATCAGCTTCGGTTGTTTATGACTCGAGAGAGAGTATCGGGTGCTTCATTCGAGCAGGTTGTTGACATAGCTCGAGATATTGAGTTTGTTCGCCGCCAGGAGCGGGAGGAGAGGGAGGCCAAGAGGCCTCGTGGTTCGGGCAGTTCCAGTGATGCTCCCTTCAAGGGACAGTTTCAGCAGGGTAGGGGCTGTCCATTCAGGCCTCTTCAGTCAGGCCGCCCAGCTTATAGTGGTGCATCTTTGGGGCAGGGTCCCCGTGGTTCTCAGTCAGGAATTACTTCATTTGGTGCCCTCCCAGCTCAGAGTGCAGCTTGAGAACCTCCAGTTCACGGTTCATCTATTCAGGAGTCTTCCAGTGGTCGTGCAGGTGCTAGGGGTTTCTATCAGTCCCCGCCTCCAGCTCCAGGTATTTGTTTTGAGTGCGGAGAGTTCGGGCACGGGTGGAGGCAGTTTCCCCGCTATTCCGGTGGATCTTCTCAGCAGAGGGGCCAACCCTCGACTTCAGCTCCAGTCACTTCACCACCCGCCCAGGCAGCCAGGGGTGGTGGTCAGTCATCCAGAGGCCGCCCTAGAAGGGGGAGGTCGAGCAGGGGGAGGTCAAGCTCATATGTATGCATTTCCAGCCAGGCCGGATGCTATGGCCTCGGATGCCGTGATTGCAGGTATTGTTTCAGTCTGTTGTCGTGATGCCTTGGCTTTTATTTGACCCTGGTTCCACACATTCCTATGTTTCTTCATATTTTTCCAAATTTCTGGATGTGCCCCGTAAGTCTCTGGTCACCTATGTTCATGTGTCGACTCCGGTGGGCGATATTGTTGTTGTGGACCGTGTGTANTGTTCTTGATTGTCACACTAAGACCGTGACCTTAGCTATGTCAGGGTGTCCGAGGGTTGAGTGGAGAGGTTCTTCCGAGTATATGCCGAGCAGGGTGATTTCTTACCTGAAGGCTCGACGAATGGTTAAAAAGGGGTGTTTATCTTATTTGGCCTTTATGAGGGATGTCGGTGGTGAGACTCCCGCTATTGATTCAGTTCCTGTGGTCCGTGATTTTCTGGATGTGTTTCCTGCAGACCTGCCAGGCATTCCACCTGACAGGGATATTGATTTTGGTATTGACCTGGTGCCAGGCACTCAGCCTATTTCTATTCCACCATATCGTATGGCGCCAACGGAGCTAAAGGAATTGAAGGAGAAGCTTCAGGAGCTTCTGGATAAGGGGTTCATTCGGCCTAGTGTGTCACCTTGGGGTGCACCAGTGTTGTTCGTTAAGAAGAAGGATGGGTCCATGCATATGTGTATTGATTATCGGCAGTTGAATAGGGTTACGGTAAAGAACCGGTATCCCGTGCCCCGTATTGATGATTTGTTTGACCAGCTTCGAGGAGCTAGAGTATTTTCCAAGATTGATTTGAGATCTGGGTACCATCAGTTGAGGATTCGAGATTCTGATATCCCGAAGACTGCTTTCAGGACCAGGTATGGTCATTATGAGTTCTTAGTTATGTCGTTTGGGCTGACCAATGCCGCAGCTGCGTTCATGCAATTGATGAACAGCGTGTTTCAGCCTTATCTTGATTCCTTCGTCATTGTGTTCATTGATGACATCCTGGTTTATTCCCATCGCCAGGAAGAGCATGCTCAGCATTTGAGAGTTGTGTTACAGAGATTGAGGGAGGAGAAGCTTTATGCGAAATTCTCCAAGTGTGAGTTTTGGCTGGGATCGGTAGCTTTCTTGGGGCACGTGGTGTCCAGTGAGGGGATTCAGATTGATCCAAAGAAGATAGAGGCGGTGCAGAGTTGGCCCAGACTGTCCTCAGCTACAGAGATTAGGAGTTTCCTTAGTTTGGCCGGATATTACCGTCGCTTTGTGGAGGGATTCTCTTTGATAGATTCGCCTTTGACCAGATTGACCCAGAAGGGTTCTATATTTAGATGGTCTAATGAGTGTGAGGAGACCTCTCAGAAGCTCAAATCAGCATTGACTACAGCTCCAGTACTAGTTTTGCCTACTGGTTCGGGTTCTTACACAGTTTATTGTGATGCTTCAAGAGTTGGCTTGGGAGCGGTATTGATGGAGGACGGTAGGGTGATTGCCTACACGTCCAGACAGTTGAAGGTGCACGAGAAGAATTATCCAGTGCAGCATCTTGAGTTAGCTGCCATTATTCATGCCTTGAAGATTTGGCGGCATTATCTGTATGGAGTGCAGTGTGAGATTTTCACTGATCATCGCAGTTTGCAGTATCTACATTCATTTTCATACCAAATCCTTGTTTTAAAGTTGTTAAAAATGTGCATTGTTTTAAGGACTTTTGTGACGTTGATTTCTAAGGCATGACGATTTCGTATATCTATGTAAACTATTGGAAAGTAAGGTTGTGTATATTGTGACTTGATGGCATTGATTTTTTTATGTGTTCCCTTGCTGCTTAGACTTGATTTATTTCCATTACTACTGAGTTGGCGTACTCACATTATTCCATGCACCTCTGTGTGCAGATTCAGGAGCAGATATCGAGCATTAGCTTTTATTTCGCAGCGGAGCCGGATCGTGGGATATAGAGGTAGCTGTTCAGCATTCGCAGGATCTCTGTTTTCCCTTCCTGATGTATTTAGCTTTAATTCGGAGTTTCGTGTCATAATACTTTATTTTGGCTTATTTCACTAGATGCTCATGACATGTTGGCTTTGGGTTTTGGGGATGGTAGTACTGTATATAAAATTTGCCTATTATATTAAGAACTTTCTGTATGTTGTTATGAATTGCGTGAAACTTAAATGGGATTTTCAAAAGGAAATGTGAACACGCGGTAGTCGGCTAGCCTAGTTCCGCGATAGGGGCCATCACGGCCGGTTAATATTTGGGGTTGTGACACTTCGACCCTTCACCAGGTGTTAAAATTCCCGACGCTAGAAGGGATTAAGATGATCTACGGGGAACAACCGACCGCAAAAGAGATGTTTGTAGTAGATGAAGTAATTCTGATCAACACTTGCAACATCAAAGGAACCAAGGTCGGAAGAAGAAGAAGGGGCGAAATAGCAAGCATCGATGCCGGCCTTGACCCAACCAGATAAGCAGGGGACTGACAAAGACGATGATTACGGGGTCCCCCGATCCTTTATAGTCCTCGATGATGCGATGCTAAAAAAGCAGCGGTCGAAGAGCTGGAGCAGCTAATACTGATCGAACATCTTCCAGATCGAAAGGTATATCTGGGCACGGGGCTAACTCCCGAGCTCAGGAAAAAACTCATTCAATTTCTTATAGCTAACATGGATGTTTCGCATGGTCCCATCTTGACATGACAGGGATTCCCCCGGAGGTAACCACTTACAAGCTAAGCCTGGACCCAAAATTCAATTCAGTCAAACAGAAAAGGAGGCCCCAGTCTGAGGTCAAACACGCTTTCATCAAGGACGAGGTATCTAAACTCCTTAAAATAGGGTTTATTCGGGAGGTTAAATACCCGTATTGGTTAGCAAACGTCGTAGTAGTCTAAAAAAGGGAACAAACTAAGAATGTGTGTAGATTATAAAGATTTAAATAAGGCATTCCCCAAGGACTCTTTCCCTTTGCCTAACATCGATCGCATGATCGATGACACGGACGACCACGAGATCCTCAGTTTTCTCGATGCCTACTCCGGGTATAACCAAATACGAATGAGCCCGGATGATCAGGAAAATTCCTCCTTCATCACTAAGTATGGAACATACTACTATAACGTAATGCCATTTGAATTAAAAATGCTAGTTCCACTTACCAACACCTAGTAAACCGATGTTCGAAGAACAAATAGGGAAATCCATGGAAGTTTACATTGACGATATGTTAGTAAAGTCACTGCGAGCAGAGGACCATTTAAAGCATTTGCAGGAAACCTTCAGTATATTGAAGAGGTACAACATGAAGCTGAATCCAGAAATATTAATGTTCGGAGTCAGTTCAGGTAATTTTCTCGGGTTCATGGTATCCAACCAAGGAATCGAGATCAACCCCGACAAGATTAGCTATCGAGGATATCACGGTAGTAGACAACATGAAGGTCGTGCAAAGGAAAACCGGGCGCATTTCCACCCTGGGGCGATTCATCTGGAGGTCCTCCGGTAAGAGTCACCGATCTTTCTCATTACTAAAGAAGAAAAACAACTTCACATGGACCCCGGAATGTCAATGGGCATTAGAAGAACTTAAGCGATACTTGTCTAGCCCTCCACTACTTCACACACCGAAGGCAGACGAACAACTATACTTGTATTTGGCGGTATCAGAGATAGAGGTAAGTGGAGTCTTAGTTAGGGAAGAACAAGGTACATAATTTCCAATTAATATGTTAGCAGGACCCTAGGAGAGGCTGAGACTAGGTACCCTCACCTAGAAAAACTAGAGCTCGCTTTGCTAAGCGCCTATAGGAAACTAAAACCTTATTTTCAGTGTCACCTCATATGTGTTGTAACAACTTACCCATTACGAAATATTATGCACAAACCCGAACTCTCGAGACGATTGGCCAAGTGGGCCGCTAAAATCAGTGGGTACGATATTGAGTGTCGACCCCGAACAACCATCAAATCTCAAATTTTGGCGGATTTCGTGGTTGACTTTACGTCGGCCCTAATACCAAAGTGGAACGAGAGTTGTTGATAAACTTGGGGACGTCCTCGAGAATCTGGACCCTCTTTATGGACGGTGCCTCGAACGTAAAAGAGTCCGGACTCGGCATTATTTTAAAGCCACCTATAGGTAATGTAATTAGACAATCTATTAGGACTGTGAAATTGACTAACAACGAGGCTGAATATAAGGCCATGATTGCAGGTCTCGAACTAGCCAAAAGCTTGGGGGCTGAGGTGATCGAAGCCAAGTGCGACTCCCTCCTCGTGATACACCAAGTTAATGGAACATCCGATGTCAGATAGAATGAATGCAAAGATACCTGGATAAGTTACAGGTATCATTACATCGATTCAAGGAGTGAACCTTACAACACGTCCCCCAAAATCAAAATAGTGAGGTTGATGCCCTTGCTAACTTAGGATCATCGGTCAAAGACAACGAGCTTAATTTGGGAGAAGTGGTGCAAATAATGAGATATGTGGTAGAAGAGGGGCATACTGAGATAAACCTTACAAGCCTAACTTGGGATTGGAGCAACAAATATGTAGAATACCTGAAAACCGGCAAATTTCTCTCTTATTCAAAAGAATCAAGGGCCCTCCATACAAAGGTAGCCCGATTTTGTTTGTCTGAGGATGGAACTTTATTCAGAAGAATGTTTGATGGCCCGCTGGAAATATGTCTGGGTTCAGGAGATACCGATTACGTTCTGAGGGATATTCATGAGGGCACCTGCAGAAACCATGCGTGCGCCGAATCATTGGTTCGAAAGGTGATCAGGGCAGGTTACTGCTGGATCGACATGGAAAAGGACGCTAAGGAGTTCGTACAAAAATGTGATGGATGCCAATGACATGCTCCGATGATACACCAACCTGGGGAGCTGCTACATTCGGTTTTATCGCCATGGTCGTTCATGAAGTGGAGAATGGACATTGTCGGCCCCCTTCCATGGGCACCCGGTAAGGCCCAATTTATATTGTTTATGATTGACTATTTTTCTAAGTGGGTGGAAGCTCAGGCGTACTAAAAGGTCAGGGAGAAGGAAGTCATCGATTTCATTTGGGACCATATCGTATGTCGGGTCGGAATGTCGGCCGAGATCGTGTGCGATAACAGGAAATAGTTCATCGGTAGAAAGGTGACCAAATTTCTCGAATACCAGAAGATCAAAAGGATCCTATCAACGCCCTACCACCCTAGTGGGAATGGACAAGGCGGATCAACCAACAAAACCATACTCCAGAACCTTAAAAAAAGGTTGACCGACGCCAAAGGAAAATGGAAGGAACTCTTGCCCGAAGTTCTTTGGGCATATCGTACGACCTCGAAGATTAGTACCAGGGCCACCCCGTTCTCATTGGTTTACGGAGTCGATGATTTGATACTAGTCGAGGTCAGAGAGCCAAGCATCAGATTTTTATATGCAACAAAGGAATCAAATGATGAGGCCATGAATACGAGTCTGGAGATATTAGATGAAAAGTGTGAAGCCGCCCTCGTTTGGATGGCTGCCCAAAAGCAACAGTCGAGAGATATTACAACAGGAGGACCAACCTTCGACACTTTAACGTCGGGGACTTAGTGCTAAGGAAAGTCACATTGAACACCCCAAACCCAAATAAGGGAAAGTTGGGGCCGAACTGGGAAGGACCATATCATATCATCGAAATCACCGAAAAATGAACTTATAAGCTCGGGACGATGAATGGTGAATAGCTACCGAGCAATTAGAATGTAACTCACCTAAAACGATATTATTGCTACGGTACGACCCCGTTCATTTTTGTTTGTTTATATTTCGAACTAACTCTTATAGGTAATCGACGAGGACAAGTACGAAAATTTAGGTATGAAAGCACGAGTTTCACTCTTTTTCCCTTGAACCGGTTTTGTCCCAAATAGGTTTTTTGGCAAGGTTGTTAATGAGGCAACAAGAAAATTGTGCTAACTTCGAATAGAAGGCTGGAAACAAACAGGTAAAAAAAATCAAAATAGTATTCGAGGCCTTACTTCGATCAACCTCGAACACTTAGGGGCATTACCCTCCGATATCAACTTTAGCATGGAAAGAGATTTCGAAATTGAAGGGTCTTGATCGATAGGATTCAAGGTAAGGGCCAAACGGTCAAATGAATCGTGCCCACGTATACTACTCGAACCCTGTCGCAAAGCACATACACATACATCCTGATTATGCACAAGAATAAAGAGAAGTCTTGTCACGACCCAAAATCCCACCATAAGCGTCATGATGGAACTTAGTCTCTAATATTAAGTAAGCTGATTACAATTACATTTATAGCAATTTTTTTCAAACATATAATTTAATACAAGTGTCGAAACCAAAAGCGTTATAAAAACCTCCCAAGACTGGTAATACTGAGTCACGAACTCTAACTGAGTACATGTAGTGATCCCAAGGATCGAATATACAATATTGTTCGAATAAGAGTTGACAGTACAATAAAAATGGAAAGACTCCAAGGGACTGCGACGACCAAGCAGCCCTACCTTGAATCCTTGCGATCACACTCTAATCTCTGTCCGAATCCAATATCTCCAATACCTGGCTCTGCACAAAAATATACAGAAATTTAGTATGAGTACACCACAGTTGGTACCCAGTAAGTATCAAGACTAACCTCGGTAGAGTAGTGACGAGGTACAACCAAGACACTCACTAGTCAAATAACCTGTGCAACATAGCAGTATACGATAACTATGGAAAGAAAATAGCAGTAATGGAAACAAGAATGAACACTGGTATCAACATCAAGGCAATAAGAATACCAATACAGCCAATTAAACAAGTCTTTCAAATGCAAATTTTTCCACAATAAATTCACTATGTGATACCTAATCTCATAGTCATAAAATACGGGTCTCAGTGCACGTTCATATTCCACGGCACCTCGTGCCCATGTCTATATCGCAATTGCACAGACAACTCATGCGCCCAAAATATCAATATATAAAAATCGTAGGATCAATTTAATTTCAATAAAGTAAGGTTAAAATCTTTAATCAAGTCAGAAATCAACAAAGAAATGGGTTTATTTAGAAATTGTTTGAGTGAAGAAAATGATATTCCAATTAAAATAAAGCATCAGATAAGCTACTGATTTGGATGTACAACTTATTAAATTAAAACACAATAGTAATTTTCCTTATTTAAAACAACTCAATCATCAAGAATAAGTACAAACCAAACATACAAATCCTCAGAGTCTCGTATGACAAAGTCAAAGCCAACACAATACTACAAGAAATACAAAACACTAATATTAAGTCAAATAATACATCACAGAGAACAGATGAATGTACATATTACGGAAAAAACAAAATAACCAAAGACAAGTGCGGCCACCGATAAATATCAACAAAAGGGCACTACCTAGGTACCGCCTCGTAGTCCCAACTCATAAATAAATTTCAACAAACAACAATGCCCCCAGGCCATCACAAGTCATCACAAATCAATCCCTGACATATCCCACCTTGTCTCGCCACGTGGGCAATAATAAAATAAATGCCCATCTTGTCTTGCCACACGCACATAATAATATTCCCACCTTGTCTCGCTACATGCGTTGTCACGACCCAAATTCTCCCTCCGTGAGTTGTCGTGATGGCACCTAGTCTCTACGACTAGGTAAGCCTAACACTTTGCGGAAATGAAATAAAATCTTGAACATTAATAATTAATAGTAACAATAATCTAAATAAGCAATTGAATGCCGCTCGGCATATATAATTATCAACTCGCAACATATACATAACATTCCCCAAGACCCGGAACACCGTAAGTCACAAGCTTTTATGAGTCCTAGCTGTTCTATACATCATTGTCTATAGAAAAAGAAGGAAAATGAACATAAGGGGATAGAGGGGGACTCCGAGGATCTGCAGGCGCGGGCAGATGTACCTTGAAGTCACGGGAAGCAGCGACTGCAACTATGAACGAGGTTGGTAAGAAAAACCTAGATCTGTACAGGAAAAACATGTGCAGAAACACAATGGTACCCAGTAAGTGCCAAGCCTAACCTCGGTCGAATAGTGACGAGGTCAGCTCAGGGCCCTACTGGTATATATATATATATATATATATATATATATATATATA
>ML412351.1:20627-32417 GCA_005239525.1 Nicotiana knightiana | reverse complement strand
CACCTGTAACCCAAGTCAATTCGCGAGGTTTTTTAAATCCGCCGGTGAGATACACACGAAATAACAGGCTGAAACAGGTGAAATCAAAGGGCATTACTTGAATGCTATTGCAGCTACATGCGAAGAAATGATCAAAAGAGCTGTATTTGCTAGAGAATTGGGCGTTCCGATCGTAATGCATGACTACTTAATCATATTCACTCTGGTACCGTAGTAGGTAAACTTGAATCTTTCTATAAGACATAGTTGAGCGTGATCAGCCATCACACTCCCGGTGATGGAATTTCGAGTCGTGACAGAAATCTGCTCCTATTTATCTGTGCACTATGAGATGGAAACATCTTTTAGCAGTTATACTACAGTTACGCAATGCACCAACCACTTTTTGACCACAAAATTTTTGAATAATTTTCTATGTCCTATTTCGACAAATTAGGAAAACAAACCCATATTAGGAGATGTAAATCTAATCAGTCACGAAATCCATATGAAAAAGGATAACTATTTCATTATGTTCAAGACCAGGGTATTTTTATACCTTACGGAAAAGAAAAATAAGTAAATCCAAAATTTTAAAGAAAAAAAAAATTATATAATGCTGATATAACAAAATTTACTTTTAAGGAATATGAATAAAATAATCCAACTCTTTACTATTACAAACGTGTGTTTGATTGAAGCTATTGTTAAATATTGAATTAAATAAATAAAAGAAAATATGAAGGAGTACCAAGCGGCAAGCAGGGTAATCCAAGCCTCTATAATTTCTACCGAAAGTTAAGAATACTTGGTTTATATAATTTTTACCTCGATAATTGCTATCTTTAAGCCATTTAATATACATACTCAAAACTTCTTATATCTTTCTAGTTATATAACTAACCATTGAGAAAGTGAACAATATTATTTGAGGTTATTGTTGAATCATGTCAAAGAAGGGCCCAACAATCTCTAATGTTGAAGTAAGTATATTTTTTTGCAATCTATTGTCTCACATGAAAATAGATGTTACACTTTCAAAGGATATCAATATTGAGTGCAAGAGTTTTGGTCATTATGGAGCAATTAAAGAGAAATAAAAGTACTTGAACTAAATATAATATTAGGTATGATATGACCATATTTCACATATATCTACGCAAAAAAACAAATACTATATTTTTTTTGAACGTAAATGATAAATTTATATTACTTAGTAATCCATTACTATATGATCAAACTAAATCGATCATTTTTAGTTCGGGTATTCAATTATTTTGAATTCAAGTTCTATGTTAATGAAATAAGATTTATTTTTACATAAATTGCTTTATATCAGTTATTTATTCTTGTATATAATCTTTTGATAAAATTTAATTTGTTGGTCTATTATATAAATGATTGACTTAAAATTTACGTGCAACGCACGTACGTAGAGACTAGTACTATATTAAAAACACGAATATTCTTAGCGGAATGTAAATGAACTGCACTTAAATATTGGGCAAACTTTGAAGAATAATGGTGTATGTTGTGCAACTCATGTGAACTAATTACTGTATATTGTAATGTTGATGTATAAACTAATAAATTTTTCTAAATGTTCAATACTTATTATAAGGTGGAAAAAAATTACTTATTATGAGTTCAAGTCTATATTCAAATTTTATTTTTGTTCAATATTCTATGGACTTTTTTTTTTTTGATAATTAAATCCTTGTATTAACCACCAAACGTAAAATATTTACAAATCAGTAGGCCATCTCAACCTACTTCCATACTGGAAAAAAATCTAAGTAGACTCTATCAAACTACCTTTCTACTATCATCTATTTTTGACTATTCAGTAATTACATTGTGCTAATAAAACACTTGTATATCCCTCAGCTCTCATGCTACACATGTATACTACTCTCCTTGCAAGAACATCCCATGTTGTAGCAATCTTCTCGAATATCCTTGTATTTCTTTCGATCCACAATGTGTACATATTCTGCAACTATCCTTTTGAGTATTATAGCCATTTGAGATCTCCCTTTTGTCTTTTGTATTATCCAGTGATGTCACTCTGTCCATGAAGGTAAGTTGATTTGCATTTGGATCCCCTGCATAAGTCTACACCACATAGCTCTACCATATGTACATTCTGCAAACATATAATTCATCCACTTATATCTTCCATTTCTTCAGTCTGTCAGCAGTAAGGAGTCTTCCATGCATTAGTAACCACACTGTGAAGACAACTTTTGGTTTAGCTTGATTCTGGTACATTAGGGCCTTCCATGCTATCTTTGGTAGCTCTCCTATCAACTTCATGTAAACCTGCTTAATCAGTGTCTTCTACTTGATTTGATCGCTGCTGATACCATCCATATGAATTCTTGCTCCAAATACTTTCTTTACCATCCAAGAAGCCTGTTGTCGTACTCCCATAGTATTAAAGGACTGGTCCTTAATATAGTAACTATGAATCCATTTGATCCACAGTTTATCCTTCTTTCCAGTTCCCAGGTTGTTTTTGTTATTGCTGCTTTGTTCCATGCATATTGCTAAGTTGATCAGATTAAGCTCTCCTATAGCTCTAGATGCACACATTTTCTCCCATGACACCATTTATGGATTATTGATAGACGTAAAATTCACGTGCAACAGACGTATACTAAAATTAATGTTTTTAAAAATATAGATCAAATACCAAAATACCAAATACCAAATACCAAAATTTTTAACTTCGAAACGATAATTTGGTATTTACCAAATTATGCACGGCACTGGTTCAAGGAACCGTTGATGTATTCGGCCTATGTATTCAGCAACCAAAAAATTTAAACAAAAAAAGAAGAAAAGATTATTTTACACATTCGTTTCCTAGATGTATTGGCCACATATCTGGAACGCCGAACAAAGTTAAGCTTGAACACAAAAAAGATACTTTCCCCTTGTATATAAACATTTTTGCATATATATCCAACATCAAAATCTCTTCTTTTTTTCAATCAACATCAAAATTCCCAACCCTTAAAATCTTATATACATTCCCCTTGTATATTAACATTTTTGCATATATATATATATATATATCCAACATCAAAATTCTCAACCTTTAAAATCTTATACCCAAAAGAAGGATTTTAGTTTCTTTGCCATCCCCATTTAACCCACCATAATATAGACGAAGGAAATAAAACAAGGGGAAAAAAAGGAAGAAAGAAAGAACATGGTGTCCAACAACCAAGGTGGTTGTACACAAATGTAACAAAACTTAGATTCCCTCTGTATGTTGCCTCTCTCATACTATTATCTGACTCCATATATATAATGAATATACTTTGGGCGTTGCCAAAGAAGTGCAACACCTAAGCAGGCAACATCTCCTTAAATTGGCAATCAAAAGGGAAATTTGGCAATATTTGCAAGCACTCCTATCCCAGGTATTGCTTGTGTATCCTCGCACGATTTTCTTCCCACCATAACCTGGCATGCACTTCTCCAAATTTTTCTCGGCTGCATTGACGTGCATAAGCTTATATCAGCCTCAATCAGAAAAATCATGCATAAAGAACAACTGAAGAAAAGGAGAGCCTTGGCGTAACTAGTAAAGTTGTTGCCATGTAACCAGGAGGTCACGGGTTCAAACTGTGTAAACAGCTTCTTGCAGAAATACAAAGTAAGGTTGCGTACAATAGACCCTTGTGGTCCGGCCCTTATTTCCCGTACCCGAGCAAAGCGAAGCTTAGTGCATCGGGCTGCCGTTTTAAAGAATAAATGAAGAGAGGCAGAAGAAGTAGCTGAAATAGCTTTGAGACCATGTCCTTGAGAAAATAAATAGAAAAAATGTAGTGTCGTCCCAAGTTCTCATGCCACATAAGTGCGTTCTCTCTTTACATTGTTTTTCTTCTTATTATAAGACGAGCCTTGGAGCAACGGTAAAATTATCCTTGTGTGACCTAAAGGTCACGGGTTTAACAGTGGAAGCAGCCACTGCTATGTACATCACACCCTGGGGATGCGGCTCTTCCCGATCCTGCGTGAACGCGGGATGCTTTGTACACTGGATTTGCCTCTTTTTTTTGCTCACTATCAAGCATTATAAGTTTATAACAATGTGTAAGAAACTAAACATGTATGTGAAATACGTATACACAAATTAACACTTCGTCAAGCATGTTATGATGACAACTTTAGTGAGAATTCTCTTCTAGTACTTATTATTAAAATGGATAGTAGTAGTGCAACTACAATCAGAGCATTTTGAGGCAATAATTTTGACAGTTTTTGTAGAGGTCCACCTGCATAAGTAGGCCTGCCGAGTAGGCTCCGTCCTCCCTCACATCATACTTAGGTCATTTAAGAAGATGTAACTTGAAATATTTTTGTACTATTTCAAGCAAATATGCCTGTTTTAGTTCACTAATTATTAGTATGAAATGATGAGATGAAGCTAACCTGAATCTGACACGTTTGAGTTCTCTTCTGCCGTTTGGCAGCGCTTGTATAGTGATGTAGACTCCAGGCTCATCTTGCTCAACCCATTCAGTTTCAAGATCACTGGCATTGCTGATAGATAGCTCTCCAGATTGATCTGCATCTCTTGATGTGCTAGTCCTAATAGAGGCATCCATTGATGATATCTCTGTCTTTGCTCCACTGATGCTTGAGAGTTTCGGAGTTGAGGCGACACCACAAGAGTCATAATTATAGCGAGAATGCGTCGAATGTTGCTCAAGAGAATCTGAAGATGAATACATTGGACGGTACAAAGTATGGGGCAGTCGTTCTTTAGTGAGCGGGGGTGTCACAGGACTGTCTTCGATGGATTCAATTTTTGAACTCTATGGAAGAATAGAAAATTGATATTCATGATAAACGAAAAGAGTAATAAAAAACAAAACAGATATTTAGCACATATAAACAACATGAAGTAGGAATTATGTGTACCCCGTCTTCAGATCTTGGAGGTGTTGGCAGGGGGAAAGCTTGGCGATTCAACCTCTGGACATTATAAAGCTCCATTACCTTCTCACAATTCTCTGCCCACCACCTCTGAGCTTGGTATTTATTAAACATTTCTCGACTATTATAACAGAATAAACACGAGTTAGAAATTTGGATGCATTTATTGAGAAAATAATATGGAACGTGCAATTAATTTCTCTTAATAACACATATATAAGCTCTTTTTCTTATTATTTTCATTGAACTACATTATTATGAAGTGAACACATATGAGGTAGTTCCTTGTTACTACATGGTGTGTCATTCATACCGGTAGTATTGGCACAATTCTTGTATTTTCATATTCTTATATCTTTGTTATGACATACTGAGTCATTTGCTTGTCTTATTAAATTGTTGATGCTATTTTGTTTATTGCTTCCTTTTTTGCTCTTGAGTCGAGAGTCTACCCAAACCAGCCTTTCTACTTTCATAAGGTAGGGTAAGGTCTGCGTACACACTACAGACTACCCTCCCCTGACCTTACTTGTGGGATTTCACTGAATTTGTCGTTGTTGTCGTTGTTGTTATATATGAGGTAGCTTGGTCTTTCATTTAACATAAAATTAGGTCATTGGTTACTATTTGGTTTATGCAATGCATCTCCAGAGCATCTGCTATGTTACCAGCTTAATGTTTCAGGTATAATTTTACTATTTTAGGTAAAAGTATGGTCACAGTAAGAAGGTAGAAATGGAGAAGTGGGAACAGAAGAAAGTAAACGAGATCAGCAATAGTTTGGTGGTCAAAACCTAAACATATCATAGCAAGTGATTTAATTAGTTGATTATGTTATGGAGTAAGTGTCCTTTTTCATGGCCTACCACTCACTCAAGCTTTTAGACAAAAAGGATTCCCTGCATAATTTAAGGGGACCAACAACTCAAAAACTGGCTTTAATGCATGGATAAAATTAAATGCATTACCTTTGACTTTGCTTAGAGGACATCCTATCCTATCCTTCACCAACCTAGAAAATGATTAAAACTATTTCACGGGGATGGATAGTGAGCCATTGAACAGACTATGAAGAAATACTGTTCAACAATGATTAGCTGCAATCGTATTTTACATATATATTATTTATGATAATTAGGAAGGTTGATGACTTTTGTCACAAATCTTGGGATCCGCGGATTGCACTAAGGTACATAGGCGTATACAGTATTTGAACTTATCTAATCAGCCTTTGAAGTCTAACATTGAACTTAGGGTGTGTTTGATACGAAGGAAAATGTTTTCTTAAAAACTAATAATTTTATTACTTATTTTTTTATATTTGGTTGGTGAACGGAAAACTTTTTCCAAAAAATATTTTCTATTGTTTGGTTAGCGGGAAGAAAATACTTTTTTGGAAAAATATATAATTTAGGCAAATACTATGGGTAGGGATGGAGGGGTGGGGGTTGGGTAGTTGGGGGTAGTTGGGGAGGGGGGGTTGGGGATGGGGTGCGAAATAAGGTGGGGAAAATTAAAAAAGAGGTGAGGTGCGAAATAAGGTGGAGAAAGTTAAAAAAGAGTTTTGAAAAATGTTCTCCTTCCTTTTAATAGAAAAAAATATTTTCTTGAAGAAAATTATTTCCTTCGTACTAGACACACCCTTATCGTACCTTTAGAATTGTGAATTCAGAAAAATATTTTAGTAACATATAAATTTATATCCCGTATAAAAACTATCAGGTTCGGTCTAATGTGAAGCTAATGAGCTACATTTGCCACTACATGTGAAGTTATTTTCCACGCCTAAAATGGCTGTCACTATTGACATTGTGATCTAGATCAGAACAAGAAAGTGATAGCTCAACAGTCTTGTTCCTCGATTAGAATCCAAATTTCAGAATCGCTCCTATTCTGTAGTGACAGAGTAAGTGTGAATGCTAATTGTTCTTGGCTATTGACAGACAAAACTTTGGCACTCAAATACTTATAAGAAGACAAAATCGAAGAACTTCGCATGATCAAGATTGAAAATGAAACTCCCGACAAAAGGACAACATTAGTAAAAGGTTTTTGCCAACATAATCAAAACAGGCCCACCAAAGTGCTTGATTTTTTTTTTTTTTTTTTTTTTGCTTTTTAGACTTTAAAAGGAATCTTATTTTCTTTTGTCTAGTTTTTTCATGATCATGGGCATAATTACCATTAGCACCTGTTAATTTCTCAGTATGAACAGAGGTTAAAAAAGGTGATATTTGGGTGGAGATTCAAAATTTACTTTTAGCACGCTTTCTTTTGGTAATAATCACACGTAAAACTTTTTGCATGGACTGTCTGAGACACAAATCAATTTCTCTTTGATGTTATCTTGACCATAAACTGTTGCCATTATTGACAATACTCGCATCCATCTATTAGCCACATACTTAAGTGAGAAAGAACCGTTTATTATCGCCACACCCACTATTGGATGATATAATCATAGTGATTCTCAATTCGTTCTCCACTAATTTTAGAATTAAATAATATGATAAAGATAGTTAGGTGAAATAAGTAATACTTTCCGGGCTAGTTTGGTACGAGGGATAAGGGATAATTTAATCCCAGGATTAAATTTGAGATGAGTTTATCTCATGTTTGGTTGGAATAAAATCGTGGTATAATTAATCTCAGGAATAATTATCTCGGGATTATAGTATTTTTTTTCAACATATGGGAGGGTGTGAATAACTAATCCCGAAATAATTATTAATGGGATAACTTGTTTCCCAACCAAACGATCCCTCATTAAGTAGGCGTTTGGGCATAAGAGTTGTAAAATTCCAAAAAATGGCGAAAAAAATTAAATGGTATTTGAAATTCAGAGATGCGTTTGGACATAAATTTCAATTTGGGTTGTTTTGAAGTTTTGTGCGTGATTTGGGTGTAAATTTTGGAAAACAACTTTTTGGAGTTTTTCAAATTTCTGAAAATTTTCAAAATGCATCTTCAAGTGAAAATTAAAAATTTTATGAACAAACGTCGATTTAAAGAAAAATAAAATTTTGTTGGAATTTTTTTTATGTCCAAACGGGCTCTAAGTATCCCAAAAAAATTAACAACAACCCAGTTGAATTTTACGAGTAGTGTATGAAATAATAGAGTATACGTAAACTTTTTCCCTGAAAGACATTGTTTCTTGTAGACCTTCAGATCCAAACAGAAAAGAAACAAAATGGTTCGTCTCTTGAAAAAATACTGTAGCTAAAAGGTATATTTAGAATTACTTCCCTAATGTGAATAAATTCCACGAAACAGTCCATCTAGATTCTAGCCTATAAGATATAGACGGCAATAAAGTTGTTGGTCCATTAAAAGAAAAAAATAAACAATGGACCAAAAAAATAAATCGAATTAAGTACCAAAGTAATGGCTCACCACTCATGAATAAACACAACAAATATAATAATTAACAAAAATAAAACAATTAAGACAAATTTTCTTATAGTTATTATAGTAGAGTAAAAAAAAGAATTCCGAAAAGATTACCTGAATCGAATCCGCTTGAGATCATTGCCGCCACGTGGTAACGAAACGAAAGTGATGAGCACACCCGGTTCAACTTGCGCCACCCACTCTTTCGGCTCGCTTTCTTCAACGAACACAACCGGTTCAACTCGCCGGCCACTCGCCGACGCCGACACCGGCGTAACTTCTCCGCTCGATATTCCCTTCAGCCTCGCCTCCAGTTCCTTTCTCCCCGCCGTCGAGCTCGAACTCGAACTCCCTGTTCTCTTGTAAGACCACCGGAATTTATCCAACGACGCCGAGTCCGACGACTCGTTTTGGCTTCCGTTCTTCCGCAGAGTAGTCGTCTGAGTTGTACATGGACTACACTGCCTATATGCTCCTGATGCTTTCAACGCCATGTCCTTAATCTACACCACAAATTGACAAATAAATTCTAGTCCAATTTTCGAATATGTATACACAAATATCGAATACTCCTATATATTTACTTCACTGAAATTCCTATACAAACAATCGGCGATACAAAGTGAGCTAAAATAGGTACGAGTATTCCATTGAATCCGCTTCGTCGAAAAATTAAACTGTACAAATACATTCTACTAATTTTTTGAATCTCCTTAGTATAAATTTCTGATTCCGCGACTGATCATAAAATGGTGAATACATGAGAAATGTACCTGAGAAGTGAGCGTTTTAACAGCTTGTTTATTGGCCGGAGCTGAATTTGAATTGAATTTCTCAGGTTGATGATCACGCGAATCATCGCTCGGTTGTTTCGAACGAGCTATGCACGTAAGCATTTTCTCAATATAATCTCTCGCTATATATATAAAAAATCAACTTCCACTTTGAACGAGTTTCGAAAACAAGGGAATTAACAAATGCAAATACGAAAATATGAATATTTGAATGAATGGAAGAAATTGGATTAAGACAAAAGGTAAAAGAGAAGGTGGAGACTGAACTCTAAGAGGAAGTAGGGTAATAAGGAAAAAGAAGTAGAGGGAGCTAAGGCGCACTTTTAATGCCTTCCCTTAAATTGCGCCATCACAGAGATTCCTGTAGTTCATTAATTAAAGACAGCCTCAAGCTACAGTCAACAAAATCATTTATTCAAAAAAAGAAGAAAAGAAAAGAAGAAAAATTTGAGTACAAATACTACACATGGTGTTTACTCTCAAAATCAGATAACAATCGAATTTGTACGTGATTTTAAGAATACGTGATCTAACTTGATACAAAATGAGAAAATGAAAAAAAAATTGAAATAAATAATGGAAAAGTAAATGTAAACAACACAAGTTGAACAATCTTAACCTTGGAAGGTTAGCCAACCTCTAGCCAAAAGTGCTTCTATCGATACCAGAGAAGAATGATAAAATAATATTCCATCCGGTCCAAAATAAGTAATTTTTTTGTTGTTTTATACATATTAAGACATTCATCTTTTAACATTAATTAGCAGTGGAATTGAACATATTAGCATTTACTATCTCTTCACGTAAACACTCCTAACTCATACTCCAACATTATTTACTCCAAGGGCAATGTATGAAAAAACTAATTAATTCATTCTTGAAATTTGAAAAAATCACTTATTTTGGACCACACAAAAAAAAGATCAAAAAATCACTTATTGCGAATCAGAGAGAGTAACTATAAATAACAATATATTGCTTTGGAGTGCGTGTTACAATGTCCTTAACAAGTAATCAGACTCCCTTTTTTATAGTAGGGTAGTCCTATTTTAGGTACAACTCTATAAAAGGTAAAAATCTGCTGGTTTGCTGATTTGCCCGGTTCTTTACTGATACGTGCCGAGATTCCCGTCGAATTATCCGATCAGTTACGAATATTTCGGCATTTCAGCCTTCCGTTATTTCGGACTTCTGATGTATAACGACATGTTTCCTCGAGCCTATTCGGGGTCAAGGTCGATTCTGAGATCACGGGTTCAATGTTCTTGAGGACGAACATTTTGACTTTGTGTTCTGATTCGATGACACTCGGTTTCGATCTTCAACCCTTTACGTCCTGAGCCTGATTTGTTGTGCGATAGTCGAACTCGATTTCGACCGTATACACGTGGATGTTATAGAAGTTTCAGAAATTAAGAGAAGAGAAAGAATGGCTACTTGGTGAGGAAGTTAACGGGCTAAGCAGCTTGAATTTAAGGGAAGAGAAACAATGGCTACTTTGACTATATTTGCTTTTACTTTCTCTTTTTCTGCTTCTCTTTCTTTTTCTTTTTCTTTTTCTTTTTCTCTTTCATTTTCTTGGGTATCTTTATTAGGCAAATATTATATCATCATTTTGAGTTCATAAAAGATTGTAGAACCTAGGGATCGGTGTTATCATCTGCCGGGCGAAAGTAGAAAAATACTTTCAAAACTAAGAGATAAAAAGGAAAGGGATCTTTGCACAAATAACAAGTCATATTTTTTGTTTATTTTTTCTGGTCATTAGGGTTATAAGTTGTTCGGTTCGGCGGTTATTTTACAAAATTTATACCATATTAATTTTTCCGCTATTCTATTATTGTGTATAGTCAAAATTAGATTTTTTAAAACCATCCCAATTATGTCGATTTCTCCTCGGTATCAGTGCGGTCTGGTTAATTTTCAGTATTTTTTTAAATGTCATGTAAAAGTCACTACTAACAGTAAAATACAATAACATACATACTTTTATAAGACTTGGCAAAATACTCTAGATAGTTTTACTGTTTAAATGGTGATAAATTAAGAAGAAAAAAATAGAGTATAGATCCATCAACTACTCTAGAGACAACATAAAAGAAACTATGCAAAGACAAGAAAAGATAAATCACACGAGTAGAACGACATTAACCAAGCTGGGACTCAAGAATAAAGTCTACACAAGATTAAATATTCAAAAAGGTAAACATAAATCATACGAAATGAAACATATTCAATACATTGTAGTTTTCTACTCATAATTGCTAGAATACTTTGTGTCTTGCTAGTGAATATGCTGAAAGTAATTTAGTTTAAGTAGGAGTAGCTTAATAGGTTTGGAATTGAAATTTTGATTTAGTTACTTGTTCGCTCCTAACTATTTTTTATAATTTCAAGTCCAAGGAAAAATTTATCGCTTTAGTATTTTTAAACTTAATATAAAAATATATTTTTCACATGTAAATTTATTCGGTACGGTTTGATATTTTCTATATTTATTTTCATAAAATAAAAAAACCTACCATAATTATCGGTACGATTTTAGATTCATATAAAAATCTACGATTTTATTAAAATAAACCTAAAAAGCGGTTCAGTATGGTACAGTTCGGTTGGTTTAGTAAATATCCATTGACACCCCTACTAGCCCCATATATATATATATATATAT
>ML412351.1:0-20189 GCA_005239525.1 Nicotiana knightiana | reverse complement strand
TCTCTCTCTCTCTCTCTCTCTCTCTCTCTCTCTCTCTATATATATATATATATATATATATATATATAAAGAGAGAGAGAGAGAGAGAGAGAGAGAGAGAGAGATTATATATTAATTATACACAATTATACACATGTAGTACATAAATTATGCTTATATTATATCTCCATCGACTATTTTTAGTTTAAGTGGTTGGATGGGCGGTTATTAATTTGGGTTAATTCTTCAAAAGGAAAAGGAATTTTAAAAATAAAAAAAAAACATAGCCCATTATGATTTTTGAACTTACACAATAGTACATTATATATATATATATAGAGAGAGATTATATATTTATTATACACAATTATACACATATAATACATAAACTATGCATATATTATACCTTCATCGGCTATTTTTAGTTTAAGTGGTTGGACGAGCGATTATTAATTTAGGTTTATTCTTCAAAAGGAAAAGGCAAAATTTAAAAAAACAAAAACATAGCCCATTATGATTTTCGAACTTACACACCAGTACATTACCTTTTTGTTGTGCAAAGATAAATTAGAACTCTTCTAGTGGTTTGTACTGTGAGCTGTGACTAGAGGTGGTAAAATGGTTAAAAGGGAAAAGTTATCTACCTATATTATTCATTAAAAATGGGTTGGATAATTATATTTTTAAAAACGGGTCGAATATGGATAAGAACCATATTATCCATCAGAAAATGATTAATCAAATGGATAACCAATGTGTTTAACTTTTAAGTTGTAAAGCCTCAAACTGGGGGTTCCCCAAGTTTTGAAGACTAGGAATTCTCCCAAAAGTGATCATATTTAAGAAGTCATGGATAATATGGATATCCATATTATCCACCGGATAACCTGTTTTTATCTGTCTCAATTACGGTCAGATCGGATATATTTATCCGTTTTTTTAACTTACCAGTTTTGACTCGATCATATCCAACGTGACCCGACCATTTTCCACCCCTAGTTGTGACATGTATTCATTTTCCATCTAAGAAGATCATGTAATACTTCCTAATTTTGTTTCCTTCTTCTATATATAAGACCATTGTTTACCCTAAAAAGGGATAACAATTGAATTTATATGTGATTTTAAGGACACGTGATTTTATTTGGCAAAAAATAAGAAAATATTTAAATTGGTATTGAAATTGACTGTAAAGAAAAATAAAAGCAAACCAAATGAGACGTGCAACTTTGGCCTTCGAGACAAGTTACCCTCGAACCAAATGGATGAGCAAAATAAAATATGAACAAAGTAACAAAGTATTGGGAGCTTAAAGAAAAGAATAGTATATTGCTTTGAATTGCGTGAATCTGATACCTTTACAAATGATTAGATCCCCTTTATATAGTAGGGGAGTCCTACTTATGGTACAATTCTAAATACAGTAAGAGATTTTATGATTGGCTAATTAATCAGCCTCATCTTGATACGTGCCGAGATTTTCGCCGTGATCCTTACTCGATTACGGATATTTCGGCTTACCATTATTTGATTAGGTAAACTTTCATCAGTCTTGCTCGATCTCCATTCTGCTTGGTTTCGATCTTGGCTGATCTCGACCGTGGTCGGTCTCTGAATTGCATGAGCTTCCCATTCTTTAAATACTCTACGTATTTGTTTCTCCAATCCCAGGTCAAATTTATGGAGTTTATCTCGGCATGAACTTCTTCGACCACCGATCTCATGAGTTGTACGTCCGCCCCCGAATTGAGTTCGTTGTCTTCGATCGATGATCCAAGGTTTTACGAGGGCATTGGCCTCACTATTCTGATCTCGAGGTACATGTTGCAAGGTCCATTCCTTGAATCGGTTTAGAGTTACCTGTAGCTTATCCAAGTATATCTACATTCGGTCTTCTCGAACTTCAAAGGTTCCGTTAACCTGCTTTACTACGAGGAGGGAGTCACATTTTGCCTCGATCACCTCTGCTCCCAAGCCTTTGGCTAATTCGAGACCTACAATCTTGGCCTCATTGTTAGTCAATTTTATCGTTCTGATAGATTGTATAACTACGTTACCTGTGGGTGGTTTCAGCACAATGCCGAGTCCGGACCCCTTTGCGTTTGAAGCACCGTCCGTAAAGAGGGTCCAAATTCCCAAGGATATACTCGAATTTACTAACAGTTCTCTTTCAACCTCGGGTACGAGGACGGTTTGAAGTCAGCCACGAAGTCTGCCAAGATTTGGAGACTTGATGGTTGTTCGGGGTCGATATTCAATATCATACGCGTTGATTTCTACGAACCATTTGGCCAACCGACCCAAAAGTTTGGGTTTATGCAAAATATTTTGAAGTGGATAAAGTTGTTATAACACATGTGGGATGACATCGAAAACATGGTTTTAGTTTCCTAGAGGCGCTTATCAAAGTGAGCGCCAATTTTTCTAGATGGGGATACCTCGTTTCGGCCTCACTTAAAGTCTGAATAGCATAATAGATAGGGAATTGCGTACCTTGTTCTTCTCGGACCAAGACTCCACTTACCGCTATCTCCGATACTGCTAAGTACAAGTAAAGTTGCTCGTCAGTTTTTGGCGTGTGAAGCAGCAGTGAGCTCGCTAAGTACTGTTTTAGCTTCTCCAAGGCCGGTTGGCATTCCGGAGTCCACGTGAAGTTATTCTTATTCTTTAGTAAATGAGAAGAATCAGTGACTCTTATCTGAGGATCTCGAGATGAATCTCCCCAGGGCGGTTATGCGCCCCGTTAACCTTTGCACGACCTTTACTTTGTCTACTACCGTGATGTCCTCGATAGCTTTGTTTTTATCGGGGTTGATCTCGAATCTCAGTTGGATACCAAGAAGACGAGAAACTTGGCAGAGCCTACCCTGAATGCACACTTTTCCTGGTTGAGCTTCATGTTGTATCTCTTCAGTATACCAAAATTTCCTCCAAATGCTTCAAATGGTCCTCTACTTGCAGGGATTTAACCAACATGTCATCAATATAAATCTCCATTGATTTTCCTATTTGTTCTTCGAACATCCGGTTTACTAGGCGTTGATAAGTTGCACCAGTATTTTTTAGTCCGAATGACATTACATTATAGCAGTAGGTGTCGTACTTAGTGATAAAAGAGGTCTTTTCCTGATCTTCCGGGTTCATTGTATTTGGTTGTATCCGGAATAGGCATCGAGAAAATTGAGAATCTCGTAGCCGGCCGTGGCATCGATCATGTGATCGATATTAGGCAAAGGAAAAGAATCCTTGGGACATGTTGATACCCAATTTTTACCAAAATAATTCTTATTGCATATATGTCCTCAAAATCATGCATTAGCATCAATTGGTATTTTTTCATAATTTTTCATATTTTTATTAATCTGCCCAATATTTTACTTTTAATAAATAATTATAAAATTACATCACAATGATTTAAAAATATTTCTTGGTTTGATATTACTATCTATGGTCCTATTGAGTCCAAATTATTTTATAAATAACCAAATTGGCACCTTTTGCCTATAATTGCAATAACTTTGCAATTATAACCCATGCATACATTTTGGTACAAAAATCAGTCCATTGTATTTTAAAATTCTAAAGAATTATTCTTGAAATATTTCTATGCATGGAAATTATTTTTATAATTAGTTAATTATTTTACAACCTATCTTTATTCAATTGTTTTGGGTATTTAATAAACAACCCTTTTTATTTTTATTTTAGCCTTGATACCAGCCCAATACCCCTTATAAATTGGCCCAAACCCTTTGAGCCCAAAACCCCAACCTGCCCGACCCAATAACCTTAGCCAATCCTGGCCGTTGATCATTTTTTATCAACGGTCCGGATATCCCCTTACCATAATTAAACTGAATGACCCTCGTAACCCTAATCATTCTCTACCTTTCCCCCCGCCGTCACCCCTTCCACTTCTCTCTCAAATCCTCCCTGACCTAACCCTAAATCTCACCTCGCCGTCATCTTTCATTCTCCTCTCCAAATCCTCTCTGCCCTAACCCTAATTTACCCTCGTCGTTGCTTGCCTACCGTCGACTATGGTGGATTATCACCATCCTCCAGCCTTAACGGCTCTCCTACGCCGGGATTTTGCTATCTTTGAGGTCTTCAAGGGACCAGGGTCAGTCCACTCACATCTTTGGCCTATTCGCACCTGTCTCAGGCCGCCCATGGCTCGATTCCAGTAAGATCTTCCTACATTTTGTCTAAACCTATGGTTTCTAGGCCGGTGTTTTCATCTCTGGGTTATTTCCTTGAAACCCTAATCTCGTCTCTTAAACTTTTTAGATCTGTACAGATTTGAGAAGGATCGAATTATTTTCACTTGTTTTTATGAGAAACCTTCTGGTTTTCAAAGGGTATTTTCATTTTTCCTAACTAGGGTTTCTGAAAATCTTTCTTCAAAAACGATTTCTGATTCTTTTAAAGTGCTTATTCTCTGATTCTTATGAGTTTAATCGATTATGTCGAGTTTCTTCTCAACCCTAACTAGTTCATGTTGAAACCTCCAATTTTTGCACTCTGTTTGGATTATGAAGTTCGTCTTGTTTATTTGTTATATGATTCTGCTATGTGTTTGACTCTCATGAATAATACTTCGTTTAATTTGAATATGTTGTGATTTTACCCTAATATGTCCTATTAGGGTTTCAGGTTTGATTCTTTCTATTTATACTCGACTTGTATGCTTATTCATGAAGCTTATGTTATTTTCCTTAAAATCAATACTATTTCGATTCTTTGATTCCCTGATTCGCTGTGATGATACTTATATGCTGATTTCCGGTTATTTTCCCTATTTTCACAATTTTTAAATTATCTCTTACCTTATTCCGTGATTGACCGTGTTATTTATTGATTCTTACTGCTTATTTCCTTAATTGAACTCTTTGTGTATTTATCCCTAATTACCTACCCCATACTTAAGTTATTTGATTCTTTCCTTAATTGTTTCTTGTTCTGTACCGTTGGTGAACTAATCCCTTAATTAAGGGAAGACCCTACTAATTTTATTCTTAATTGATTCTGTAATTGAACCTAATTACTGAACAATTGATTGTTTACCTTATTTACCCAGCTATCAGCTATTATATATACTCTCTTCTATTCTCACTACAACACGAACACTAGTTCAGCAATTCTTTACACTTAAAAGCTTTCTGCTCTTTTTTGTTACATGCTACTCTTACTGAACTAGCCGGCTGTAAGCCAAGGCTACTTATTGCACTACATTTGCTATATATTCTGTGTCTGCTCTCCTTAACTGCTATGTTCTGATTCAATTTCAAGTCCAAAACTCTATGTGTTCTATTACTGCTTTAGTCCACTGATTTCCAGTCATGTTCCTGTTTACTATTTGACTGTTCAATATGTAACTAGCATGCCTAAATGACTGTTTCACTTAGCATGTAGGTATTCTGTCCTGTCCAACTTGATTAACATGTCTAAGGATTTGCCTATTGCTTTCTCTAGCATGCTTGAATTTGACTTTGTTCCATGTATGTCAGCATGTTTGATCGTTTGTCTATTTGTTTATTTAGATTCTGGTACTAACCTGCTTGCTAAGTGATCTAATACCCCCAAGTAATTCTGGTTCTATACTTATTGTCCAGAATAATATGTTTCCACATGTCTGTTCTGTGATCCATGCCCTATTTTGTATTATTAGCTGTATTATTAATTCATTAATCCTATAAAAACTCTTGAAAAGGATTCTGTGCTCCTGTTGTTAGGTTAATATGTTCTATGTATCCTCAATACCCACAATCCCTTAGTGAAATCTGTGTTTGAATGGTACTGTTAAACTGTTTGCTGATTTCTCATAAGTTCACACTGTTTTTTCTTCAAAAAACTGTTTTACTACTAATCAAATTCCTATTTTTCATAAAACCTCTTTACTTAATTGAGTCTTTTTCAATACTTTTTTCATATCAAAACCCTTTCCAAAACTATGTCAAGCACTCTCACTTTACTCCTAGTCCCTAGGTTCTACCCCTCCAGTGTGTGTACTGCATTGGGATCGTTTTGAGAAACTTTAGAACGATGGCACACCGGGGTTGGCTATTCCACACTGCACTTAGTCAATCCCTATTATGGAGAATTTGGGTGTGAGCACTACCCGGGATCCTTGAGGTCCTTAGGGAACTCTGACGCACGTGGACATGAAATTGGTAATGAAATCTTTGGCATTTTGAGACTACTGAAGGCTTGGGGTCATCAGATGTGTTGCCTGCTTCCATGCTCCCTATAGTTTAACTTCTTTCCTTTTTACTTATGTAATTCATTCAGCCATTGGTCTGTAATAATTATTTGTAAATAGATACTAGGGTGGCTAGCTGTATGATCCTGTTGATATTATTGGGTAGAAAGCATGCTTTAAGCTTTACATTCTGTGTATTTGCATTAGAATCCATGTCCTAGGACCAATGTGTTCATCCAAATCATGTTAAACATTGCAATAGATATCCTGTTCCTAAGATTGCACATTTACTGCTTCAGTGTATCACATGTCATTAATCCATGTGTTTTAACGCTGTATTAGTTCATCACTTAGAGATCCTGCTCCTTGGTCAATGAATAACTTCAACATAAAACTATCACTCTTGTGTGCATTTAGAAATCATGTTCTAGGAATTCTGTTTGCATTCGCTTCAGTACGCTTAGTTTTTAACTAAGATAAGAAATTGACCATGAAAAGGTATAAAAATCGTCTCTCATATAGATGTTATGCTTCTGAATAAAATTTGGTACACATTCCCTTTTTAAGTCTTCGTCACTTAGAGCAACATGTTGTAGGTTAAAATAAATTCTAAACTGTTAAACATCCCTTGTAATTGTGATCGCATACAGTCCCACGCCTAGGCAAGCCTTAGCTAATTAATTGCTATAAAATTGGAAACTGCTTTGATTGTGTTTACTGCTTAAAGGCTCACATGTTTAAAAATCAGTAAGCAAACTGATTAGGACTCTGTCGTTGAGTTTATGAAACAGTGTTGCATATTCCTGTGCGTTGAGATCACTTAGATATCCTGTCTTAGGATCCTTTTTCTAATAAAAACTGTCTTTGTCTGTGTTTGAGACGTGTTGTTTATTTGCATTACGTGTGGAGGTGAATCTGATTTTTTAACTGCTTCTCTCACTTATCTGCTAGTCCTACTTGTTCTTGCCTGTCATCTGGAATTTTCCCTTTTAAACACCTTAGAGTTTGTCTATAACTGCCCGGACTTAGAGGTCCTAAACTCCTCCATGACCACAAGGAAGGGACGGGTAACAACACGCTTAGAGCTCGTTAAATAAAACCCGCTTAATAACCGCTAAGGGGTGGGATAATGGGTATAAAAAGATATGATGGCATGTGCGCTAATGCAACGTGTAGCCCCTCATTGAGAAGTGATTACCGGGCACTGCACAGATGTGATCCTATAGGATAAACAACTTAGGACCTTCCTTATCCTTTACATATGTGTGCTTAGACTGCTAATATGTTAAGACCTTTATTTGTTTACATATGTGTGCTTAGACTGTCCACTTGCTTCTTGAATAATTCATAAAATAGGTTTGGCGGGGACCAATAGTTGTGGACATTGAGGGGTGTCTAACACCTTCCCCTTGAAGTGATTTCAAGCCTTTACCCAATCTCTGGTTGTACAATTAGTGTTATAAATGACCCGTAGTAAATGCCCTAACGCGCCTTAATTCGTTAGGTGGCGACTCTTCGAACTCCTTATACCCCTTTTCCCAAAAAGGAAACGAGTTGTTCCAATAATGTCAAAAACCCTGACCAATCCGAAAGAAGAGGAAAAAAGGGCGCGACAACATGGCGATTCTGCTGGGGATTCTAGGGTTTTACCATTACAAACCGTTTTGTGAATGGTATGCCCTGTTTTGTTAAATACCTGCACCCTTTCCCTTTCCCCTTTATATGCAATTAATTGCTTACTCTCCCAAGTATTTATTTTTCAAAAAAATGAAAATGACATTTTTCTTTTTGTTTTCCTTTGTAACTACTTTTCAATTATAACTGTTGTATTTATTGCTTTCATAATGTGCAAATGCGTGACAACATGTTTATTGCTTATTGCTGCATAATCATGCTCAACATCATACTCTACTCGTGCCTATACAAATCATATAACAACTCTTGATGAGTGGTTGCACTCTTCCATTTTATATCACCCCCACTAAATTCAGAAGGGCTTATTTACGGTAAAACCAGTCGATCAGCGATGCAGTCGATGGTTCTGTGACTTTCCCCCTCGAGTTGTATGCTCGGGGGTACCAGTATAAAACCCCATAGAAACCTTACTCTTGTTTTATTGTGCATGCATCATGGCCAAAACTAGATGGGTTAATGTGTCGTCCACACAAAAAACCTTTAAGACAGCCTTATTCAAAAGTCCACCGGGGTTTTTATAATCCCAACAGACACGATCACGTTCTATGCATTAATTTGGAGAACTAAATACCTGTATGTTAATCATAAGTGTATAAATAGTCGAGTCTCGTGGGGGAAAGGGCCTAACCATTTTTGTCTTGCAGAAAATGAGGCACGAGGTCCTCAGATTCGGTATGGTTAGTAATATCCCACCAATGCTCCTAGACTGGTGAGGAGACCTTCCTTCAAGTGATAAGAAACACGTGAGGAAGCATCTGGGCAATTTACCTTCTCTTCTGGACATCCAGCCGAACAACATACTGATTGAGGCTGCCACTTTGTTTTGGGATAGTGAAAGAGTTGTATTTCGCTTTGGGAATATTGAAATGACGCCGCTCTTAGAAGAAATAGGAGGACTTGCTGGGATAGCTTGGGAAAGCCCTGGGTTGCTGGTACCTGAGAACTGCACGGACAAAGGTTTTCTTAAAATGATGGGTTTGAAGAAGAATGCTAAATTGGAGTGTTTGCAACAATCTTACATACCTTCCGAGTACTTATATATGAAAGATACGGACACAACAAATCATACCGTACCTATCATGACGAGTTTGCCATCACGTCTCTGGGTCACATCTACAGCAGGACATTTGTGTTTATCGTGTGCTTTTTGGGCTTGATAGTGTTCCCGAAAAAGAAGGAAAGGATTCATACCAGGCTAGCCATGGTAACCAGGGCCTTGATGGAAGGGATCGATGGGCAAACCTTCAGCATTGTCCCTATGATATTAGTTGATATTTACCGAGCCTTAGAGCATTGTCAAAGAGGAGTTAAACATTTTGAGGGTTGCAACCTGTTGCTGCAGTTATGGCTCCTGGAACACCTTCAAAAGGGCCAATATTGCCAAGAACTTCCGCGAAGGGCTTGGAATGATCACATTACTTTCCATCACCCCAAGCGGATGACTTACATTCCGGACAGATTTGCTCAGCCGGAAACCGCCAAGGAGTGGGTGGAATTCTATAATAATCTAACCGATGAACAGGTGCAATGGACGTTCGAGTGGTTCCCAATGCACAGATTTATCATCAGATCCAGATATGCACCATATTTAGTGTTAATCGGGTTGAGAGGTATATATCCCTATGTTCCTCTCCGAGTCATGAGGCAGGCATGCCAAAAACAAGCTGCACCAAGGGTTTTCAAGATGGGTCACTTCAGAGCAGATTTCCAGGACGACGACGTCCCCTACAAGTGCCAAGCTCAACACATGTGGCACTACAAAATCATCATAGAGAAGAATACTATTGAACCAGACAGGTAACATGCAGGATGTGCACCTTTTTACCAGGCATGGTTGGAAGACGACTTGGACGGGATAGTGAGACCGGGAATCAGACGAGGCAATAGAATCATAGACGAGGATGCCGAGGCTCAGGTCAAGTACAATCGGCTATGCAAAAGGATCCACGATTCCGAGAACGAGCACCGAGAAATACATGAGACCAACAAGAGGCTGATCGAGGAATGGAAAGAGCTGGTTGTGCTCTCCAATAGGAAGCTGGAATATCTGGAGCAAGGTATAGTGGAGTTAGAAGGCAAAGTCATCAAAAGGATCGAGGATTGCCAGAACTCTGAGGGGAATGAAGGAGGACACCTGGCTAGAGCATACCTGCTGCTGGGACTGCGCGAGCTGGGGAACTTGTTCGATAGAATCAAGAATATCGAATCTGGGGAAGGTCCTTCTGGGACCAAATAGGCTAGATTTACCTTTTTGCTTTCATAAATGTAATAAGGTCGAGTGCCATTAGTGACTTATTTCCTATTTGTTATTTTAGTATCGTTTTGGGATTCGCCTATTTACATTAATGAAATGAGGCATTTTGGCATCTAAGTTCTCCAAATAAACTTGTCGCTAGGCCTACCTCGGGCACAACGAGGCTCCCAAATTAAGACGCGCATTTACAATTCTGCAATATGTGTTTAAATACTGCAAATATTTTTCTCATGATCCTCAATGACTTGTTACCTTTTGTTTTTATTTTATTGCTTTGATTATTCCCCTTCCCCAAAGGTTGGTTCGTGCCTTCTGGCATCATCAACATATCATACAAGATCCAGGGGCGCTCCACCTTCTCTTCCTCCTAGTCCACCTAAAGGCAAAGGCAATATGGAAGACTTGAGTAACATCAGAAAGGAAAACACAACACCAGTTGAACATACAGGAGCTTCTAACAGTCGGGGTACTCAGTTCCAGAATGATGTTGTGTCACAACTTGAACAAAGGCTACTGATACTTCAAGGGAAACTTGAACATGTTCGGAACCTAGCAAACTTGTCCTTCTCACTTAATGTTCCAGATGTCAGCCACACGAACACTCAAAACCCCCCACCACCTCAGAAAACCCCCAACAGAAAGAATCCTCATGCAACTCACCACTATACAACTCCACCACAAAACCAAAACCTCCTACAATACCAACAAAACACCTGTCATAACCCCCGAAACACCCCACCAATCGCTCCTGAACCACAAAATTCCACCAACAATCACCTCTATGCTCAAGAAACAGGTCACCAGAACAACCCCATATACGTGGAGACTCTACCTCACTCCACCCAACCCATTTCTTACACACCAGAATCTAGTGAGAAAGACTTGCTTATCATGAACTTGGCCAAAGAACTCAAAAAATTGACTAGCCGAGTTCAAGGCATGGAAGGAGGTAAGGGGATCGAAGGATTGAACTATGAAGATCTCTGTATACAACCTGATGTAGAAATACCGGAGAGTTGCAAACCTCCCAAGTTCGAGATGTTCGACGGTACTGGTGATCCCAGGGTCCATACTATTGTGACAAACTGGTCGGAGTTGGAAGAGACGAAAAGATTCAGATGAAATTCTTCATGAGGAGCCTCATAGGGGATGCCTTGTCCTGGTACATCAGCCAGGACCCCAAGAAGTGGCCTAATTGGGTGAGTATGGCCTCAGATTTCATGAACCGATTCAGGTTCAACACGGAAAATGCGCCGGACATATTTTACATCCAGAATCTCAAGAAGAAACCCACTGAAACCTTTCGCAAGTATGACACTCGTTGGAAGTCAGAAGCGGACAAGGTTAGGTCGGCATTAGATTAAGAACACATGAACAAATTCTTCGTCAGGTCACAGGACCCGCAATATTATGAAATACTGATGGTAATTGAAAATCACAAGTTCTCTGACATCATCAAGATGGGTGAAAGGATTGAAGAGGGCATTAAAAGTGGGATGGTCACAAATTTTGAAGCACTACAAGCTACCAACAAAGAACTGTAGTCCGGTGGTATATACAAGAAGAAAGACGTAGGAGCAGTAATGGTTGCACAGGGACCCAAATCCCCACTGACATATCGAACCTCTCCACTTGCATACCAAGCACCTCCACCTACATATCAACCGTCACCTCCATCTACATATCAACTGTCACCTCTACCTACATATCAACCTACATCTCCAAGATATTCCCAACCAGCCACTACCTATCACACATACAACTCCCAACCGTCTCACTTCAGTCACCTCCAGCTCGCTAAAATTTCCCAAGACCTCGACCCAAATTTGATCGCAGGCCACCCAAACGATATACCGCCATTGCCGAGCCCATTGACCAGCTGTATGAAAGGTTGAAAGTTACTGGTTACGTTACCCCTATCCCTGCAGTGACCACAGAGAATCCATCCCAATGGGTTAATCCGAACAAAACCTGTGCATACCATTCCGGCATGAAAGGACATACCATCAATGAATGCCGCTCGTTGAAGGATAAGATCCAGGCTCTGATCGACAATAAAATCATCCTGGAAAAGGAAGCTGCTCCTAATATCCGCAATAACCCCCTCCCAGATCACAGGGATGGAGGTGTCAATGTGATAGAAATAGATGAAGAATGGGACCCAGAAAGGTCAATCGGGTTAATCAAAGAAGGTGATGACCCCAAGAAGCCAACAATTACACTCAATCCCATTATAGTGCAGACACAGCCGTCAGGAGAGGCTGAGGTGACTATATTAGTTCCATTCGAGGTTGAAATAGCATCACCTGCAGTGACTCTTGTTCCATTCGAAGTAAAGGTAGCCACACCAATTACAGTGACAGTATCAACTACGCCGCCTTTCAACACTAATGCCATGTCCTTGGATTACGTAGCTGAAGCTAGAAGGAAGGGAAAGGTCAAGGTAGAATAAGCTGGTGTTGCACAGGGGATGACCAGGACTAGAAGGGTCTACACGCCCGGACACTTGGGAGAATCCAGTAAACAGACTTCTAACAGACCTCCCGTCATTGAGACAGGACCAGATGACCTCTGGAGGAAGGTACAAGCCAGGGAATACTCGTTCATAGATCATCTGAATAAGACTTCGGCCCAGATATCCATATTATCATTGCTGCAAAATTCAGAAGCACATAAGAGTGCTCTGATGAAAGTGTTGAATGAAGCTTATGTACCTAACAACATCATAAGTGGAGAGATGGCTAACATGGTAGGGCAGGTATTAGAAAGTCACAATATTACTTTCCATGAGGATGAATTACCGTCGGAAGGCTTGAGTCACAATAGGGCACTGCACAATACCGTGCAATGTGAAGATTACTTCATTACCAGGGTTCAAATTGATGGAGGGTCTAACCTTAACATTTGCCCATTGACAACACTGAAGAGGTTGGGCAAGGGACTGTATGAAATACGAGAAGGATCCATGAATGTAAAAGCTTTTGATGGGTCTCAAAGGTCCACTATTGGAGAAATCAGTCTCTGTTTGCAGATGGGGCCTACTTGGTTTGAGGTTGAATTTCAGGTGTTAGATATATCCGCGTCCTATAATCTGTTACTAGGATGACCATGGATACATGTCGTTGGGGCTGTGGCCTCAACTTTGCATCAGGCGGTAAAATTCGAGTGAAATCATCAAGAATTCATTATCCATGGGGATGGGAGCAACACCATCTACAGTCGCCAGACTATCCCGGTAATTGAAGGTAGAAGAAGACTTGGTGGAGAAACTTACCACCACATCGAACGGGTCAACACAATAGACAAGGATAAGTGGTGGAGTAGTAAGATTGAAAGCATAATGAATTGGAGTGGAACCGAACCCGGCAAGGGTCTTGGTAAGAATCTTCAAGGCATTTCCAAGCCAATACGACAAAATCGCCACGGTACTACCTTTGGCATGGGATACCAGTACACTTGGAAAGAGTACGATGACTGGACGCCACCATGGTGTGGTCCCTACTATCTATTGGAGCAGCCCATACCGCATCTGGAATAGACTTTCCAGCAAGGCGACGTCATAAGGGGACCAGAGGAAGAAGAAGCATTAACAGCCTTAAGGAACTTATTCTTGGAAGATGAGGATATGGATTGTTGTGTTATCGTTGAGGAGGAGGAGGAGGAAGGCCCTACCATCCAAGCTGTAAGAAAGGGATCGTTCCTCAGAAACTGGATTGTCAGACCATCCAGGGCCCGACGAGTCCCGGGGTAGCGAGGATGAACAAGCACTGTTTATTTTATTTGCTAAATGATTTCCTTTTCGCATTTTTCTGTTTTAAATAAAATCCCCAGTATTCCAAAACATTTTTTAAATTATTGAAAATCACTTTTATGTTTCAATGAATCAGTATTTATTGTTATCATTTTTCTCTCATATTTTTATCTATACAACATTACTATTCCCTGTCTTTATGAACCAATGATTGTGACATGCAATGAGACAACACAACAAAAGGATAGTGATTCAGAATAAGAAGATATCATACCCGAGGAAATCATCAGAGAAGTAGAGGAATTTGAAAACAAGCCTAATTCCAATCTGGATGAGACCGAGGTAATTAACTTGGAAGATTCAGAGACTGTCAAAGAAACCCGCATCAGCATCCACCTGTCACCGCCAGAGAAAGAATAGTATACACGATTCCTGAAGGAGTATGAAGACATACTTGCATGGTCATACGATGATATGACCGGACTAAGTACATCTATCGTGGCTCACAAGTTTCCCACCAATCCAATGTGCACACCAGTGAAGCAGAAGCTCCGGAAGTTCAAGCCTGACATGAGTTTGAAAATCAAGTAGGAAGTCACCAAACAAATCAACGCCAAGGTCCTCAGGGTGGTTGAATACCCAACATGGTTAGCCAACATTGTTCTAGTTCCAAAGAAGGATGGGAAGGTCAGAATTTGCATCGATTACCGATGATGATTTCCCTCTTCCAAGCATACACATCCTAATTGACAATTGTTACAAACATGAGCTCCAGTCATTTGTGGATTGCTTTGTTGGTTACCATCAGGTCTGGATGGACGAGGAGGACGCTGAAAAAATGGCTTTCATCACGCCGTGAGGAGTATACTATTACAAGATGATGCCATTCGGCCTAAAGAATGCTGGGGCCACTTACATGGGGGATATGACTACTATCTTCCATGACATGATACATAAGGAGATCGAGGTATATGTGTACGACGTCATCATCAAGTCCAAGAAGGCCACAGATCATATAACAAACCTAAGGAAGTTCTTCAACATATTGCAGAAATACAACTTGAAATTAAACCCTGCAAAGTGTGCATTCGGGGTTCCTGTCGGAAAATTGCTTGGGTTCATCGTCAATCGCCGAGGAATAGAAATGGATCCATCAAAAGTCAAATCCATCCAGGAGTTTCCACCACCAAAGAACAAGAAGGATGTAATGAGTTTTCTGGGACGACTAAATTACATCAGCCGGTTCATAGACCATTCCACAGTCGTATGTGAACCAATATTCAAGATGTTAAAGAAAGACGTTGCAACCAAATGGATCGAGGATTGTCAAAAGGCCTTCGACAGAATCAAGGAGTACCTATCGACGCCACCAGTTTTGGTTCCGCCAGAGCCAGGTAGACCCTTATTACTCTACCTCGCAGTACTAGATGGAGCTTTCGACTGCGTTCTGGGGCAGCATGACGAGACAGGGAGAAAGGAACAAGCTATCTATTATCTGAGTAAGAAGTTCACTCCATACGAGGCACGATATTCTCTACTGGAACGTACCTGTTGCGCTCTAACTTGGGTCGCTCAGAAGCTGAGGCACTACTTTTGTGCCTACACAACATACCTCATATCAAGGATGGATCCCCTGAAGTATATATTTCATAACCCCATGACCACCGACAAACTGGCCAAGTGGAAAATCCAGCTAAGTGAGTTCGACATCATCTATGTGACTCAAAAAGCGGTCAAGTGACAGGCACTGGCAGATCATCTTGCTGAAAAACCTGTGGGAGGAGAATACAAACCTCTGAAAACGTATTTTCCCGATGAAGAAGTATTGTTCATAGGAGAAGACATCGTTGAATCCTATGAAGGCTGGAGGATGTTTTTTGACGGAGCAGCAAATTTCAAAGGAATCGGCGTTGGAGCAGCCTTGGTATCAGAAATCGGCCAACATTATCCGGCGTTTGCTAAACTTAGATTTCCTTGCACCAACAACATGGCATAGTATGAAGCTTTCATCCTAGGGCTCAACATAGCCATCGACATGAATATTCAAGAGCTTCTGGTAATCGACGATTCAAATTTGCTTATACACCAAGTACAAGGAGAATGGGCCACTAAGAATTCCAAGATATTGCTATATCTGCACCATGTGCAGAAATTGAGTAAAAGGTTCACAAAGACAGAATTTCGGCACGTCCCCAGAGTTCAGAACGAGTTTGTCGATGCACTGGCCACATTATCATCCATGATACAACATCCGGATAAAAACTTCATTGATCCTATTCCAGTGAAGATCCATAGCCAGCCATCATATTACGCCCATGTTAAAGAGGAAGCAGACGGGAAACCTTGGTTCCACGACATCAAGGAATACTTGGCAAAGGGAGAGTATCCAGAGCATGCAAATCATATACAGAAGCGTACGCTTCGGAGGTTGTCCAACAGTTTCTTTCGCAGTGGAGGAACCCTATACAGGAGAACTCCCGGCTTGGGATTACTGAGATGTGTTGACGCAAAGGAAGCTTCTAAGCTACTTGAAGAAACACATGCTAGGACCTGCGACCTGCATATGAATGGTTTTGTCTTGGCTAAAAAGATACTTAGAGCTGGTTATTTCTGGATGACCATGGAGATTGACTGCATCCAGTATGTTCAGAAATGCTACCAATGTCAGGTACATGCAGACGTGATAAAAGTGCCACCAAATGAGCTCAATGCAACTAGATCACCTTGGCCATTCGCCTCTTGGGGGATGTACATCATCGATATGATCGAGCCCACTGCCTCAAACGGGCACAGGTTCATCTTGAGAGCTATTGATTATTTCACAAAATGGGTTGAAGCAGCATCTTACAAAGCAATGACTAAGAAGGTCGTGGCAGACTTTGTTCGTGACCAGATTGTTTGTCCGAGGAGTTCCAGAATCAATCATCACCGACAATGCTTCTAATCTCAACAGTGACCTGATGAAGGCCATGTGCGAGACCTTCAAAGTCAAGCACAAGAATTCCACAGCCTATAGACCTCAGATGAATGGAGTTGTTGAGGCCGCCAAAAAGAATATCAAGAAGATACTGAGAAAGATGGTAGAAAATCACAAACAGTGGCACGAAAAGCTATCATTTGCCTTATTGGGATACCGCACAAGAGTCTGCACATCAACCGGGGAAACTCCTTACTTACTGGTTTATGGTACGGAAGTATTCCTGCCGAGGTGGAGATTCCTTCCTTGAGAATCATACAAGAAGTTGAGCTTAGCGACGCAGAGTGGATAAGGAGCCGTTATGAGCAACTAGCCCTCATAGACGAAAAAAGAATGAACGCAGTATGTCATGGGCAACTCTACCAGAACAAAATGTCCAGAGCCTTCAACAAAAGAGTCAAGCCTAGACAGTTCACTCCAGGGCAGCTGCTGTTGAAGAAGATCTTTCTGCATCAAGATGAAGCCGAAGGGAAATTCTTTCCCAACTGGAAGGGTCCTTACATGGTCCACAGAGTACTGACAGGAGGAGCTCTCATACTTGCAGAAATGGATGGAGAAGTCTGGCCAAAACCAATCAACTTAGATGCAGTTAAACGATACTATGTGTAACTCTTTATGCTTTTATCAAATGCTGTAAATTGAACTATGCTCGACCTTATTCCCATTTAAGAGGGGGATACATAAGCTGCCATGTGGGTTCGGTCACAAACCAATAAAAATCTTATTTCTCCCCACAATTGGAAACTAGGGCAGAATTTTGAGGAGGACCCTCAAAATTCCGAAGCAAGTTCAGCTGATCGCAGCACGTAGAACAGTCAGAGATGTCAATCCATCTAACTGAGGCAGAATTTTGAGGAGGACCCTCAAAATTCCATAGCAAAAGAGGTTGCAATGTCTTGGATCTTGTCACGATCGTCGGTTCATCTAAAATTCTTAAAATATAATTTTTCACTATGTCTTTACAAAACTATGCATGTTTTCTTGTAAGGTAATTATGTTTAGTCAAACGCTACCCCGATGATTTAAATCGGATCTTCAAGCCAGGCAAAGCAAGTCAAGCAAAGCCAGCGGGGATACGAACCAACCTCCCCTTCTACAGAACTTACAATTTTTGTTTGGATGCAGGGACAAAGGATAAACATGCTACAAAGTCACAATCCTCACAACAATCGCGTTATCGAAATCTTCTACCAGCTAAGAAATTCTGCTACTGTCTGCTATTCATTCTATTTTCTGCATAAGGCTAAATGCTGCCCTCCATTTGCATAAGGCTAAGTGATGCCTTCCATTTGCATAAGGATAATCTCTGACTTCATCTGCATAAGGCTAATCTCTACCTTCATCTGCATAAGGCTAATCTCTGCCTTCACCTTGCATAAGGCTAATCTCTGCCTTCACCTTGCATAAGGCTAATCTCTGCCTTCCCTTTGCATAAGGCTAATATCTGCCTTCACCTCGCATAAGGCTAGTCTCTGCCTTCCCTCTGCATGAGGCTAATCTCTGCCCTCCCCTTGCATAAGGCTAATCGCTGCCTTCATTTGCATAAGGCTAATCCCTGCCTCCCTCTGCACAAGGCTAAGCTCTGCCTCCATATCTGCATAAGGCTAATCTCTGCCTTCATTTGCATGGGACTGAGCCCTTTCCCGAATCCGCATGAGGTTAAGCTCTACCTCCGCATTTTCATGAGGCTAAGCCCTGCCTCCATATCTGCATAAGGCTAATCTTTTCCTTTATCTGCATGTGGCTTAGCTCTGCCTCCAATTTACATTCTTTCACCGAGACTAAGCGCTGTCTCTCTGACATTATCAACTTTTCTCTTCTTTCGGGCTAGGCTCTGCCCTCCACTTCTCTAGACTAAGCCTTGTCTTGTTGACATCATATTATTGCATTTCATGGGCTGAAATATCGCCAATCTATCCAAAGGCGTAATAGTCTAAAGGCATCATCCTCATAGCCGGAAAATACCATTTCATGGCTTGAGGATCTCTCTCAACTTGCATATCATTATTCAAAGGCATCATAGTTCAGAGGCACCATCCCATGGCCCGAGAACATTATTTCATGACCTGCGAATCTCTCACCGAACAATTCATGGCCCAGGACATCATGGTCTAAGGACGTCATCCCTAACCGTCCGAAGACGACTTTCATAGTCAAAAGGGAACCTGCATCATGTTTAAATTTCGGTACATATATGCTTGTAGCATCTTCGTTTGCAGGTGACCCGGCAAGCAACTGCTATCCCAGCGGGAGTGATCCCGCTCCAGTTCCTTCAGTTATCTCAAAACCTGGCCTCTCACCATAACCAATCCTTCGCCTATACCGAAACATTGTGTCCGTTCTTGTGATGACTTCATCGATATATTTCGCCGATGAATCCAGAACTACACACGGCCTGATTCCTGTAAAGCCAGAGATATGTAGGCAGCTCAGAAGCCAGAGTGCAACCTAAATCTCTCAAACCCTTTTGCTCGGTCAAAATTGGCTATCATATCTTTACCCGACAACTCTTCATCCTTTCCGGGTAAAGAAAGACAGTTGTTGATACCCAATTTTTACCAAAATAATTTTAAAATTGCATATATGTCTTCAAAATCATGCATTAACATCAATTGGTATTTTTCCATAATTTCTACATTTTTTAAATCAATTTATCATAGCATTTTATTTTATATAAATAATTAAAAAATTGTGTCACAAATGTTTTAAAAACATTTATTGATTTAATATTACTATTTATGGTCCTATTAAGTCTAAATTTTTCCATAAATAGCCAAATTGACACATTTTTGCTATAATTGCAATAACTTTACAATTATAACCCATGCATATAATTCTGTACTATTTTTAGCAGAAATTAGTCTTTTGTACTTTAAATACTAAATAATCATTTTTTAAAATATTTCTATGCATGAAATTCATTTTTTATAATTAGTAACTATTTTATAAATTATTTTAATTAATTTACCTTGGGTATTTAACAACTGGCCCTATTCTATTTCAATTATTGCCTATATAATCAGCCCAAATGCCTAATTAAATTAGCCCAATACACCCATGCCCAAATCCTACCCAAACCCGACCCAGTCTTGATGAATCTTGGTCGTTGATCATTTTTTATCAACGGTCCGGATTAAATCTTTCCTAATTTAATCTAAACGACCCCCTCCCCCAAACCCCCCACTCTCCTCTCACACTCCGCTGTCACCCTTCACTCTCCTCTCCAAATCCTTACTACCCTAACCCTAATTTCCCCTCGCTGTTGCTTGCCTACTGATGCGAGACTAAATTGCATAGTTTAACATGTGATATACCTTACATTTTATGCGCA